>BDUI01015097.1:21634-34588 GCA_002335545.1 Apodemus speciosus
GAGACCTTGATGCTGTTAAGGTAAGAAGTGTGGGAGGCAGAATGAACCAGAGTGAACCAGAGTGAAATGGGCAGGGAGTTAAAACGTCCAAAACATGGCCCCATGAGCACCTAAGGAAATGAGCCACCAACTTGAATAGTAAAGAGAGGCTCAGGAAGCCCTGCAAGATTCCTTTCTCTATTTTCTGACACTTAAAAAACTTACTAGAAATTAATCTCTAGAATATTYACTTGTATGTGGGAATCAAAATGCTGAAGGACTTACTGCATGCATATCTAGAGTAAGAGTTATCTTTCTTTGATGTTCTCTCTGTACTTTCTTACTTTTAAAATGACTGTTTTTTTTCCAAATCAAGAACTTATTGAAGTCAGGAACTCTGCCTCTCAGAATCYTAATAACTATTGCTTATAAAAGGAAGTCTGAGTCGATAGGTGGGTGGTGCGTTTGAAAGTTTGCATAGTCCCCACTTATCGTTGAGTCAGAATTGCTAGTTGTGACAGCAAAGTAAGAACCCTAGCAATGATATTCATAAATCTACCAGTGGAGTGGGAATCTGTTGTTGGCCTGTTCTCAAGCCTTGTAAAATTCTTGAGTCCTTCCAGCTCCTCTCCTCCAGCAGCATTCTGGCTTTGTGATTCTCAAAATGTTCTTGCAACTTATAATTCATAATCTGGCCACTCACTACAATGATTCATTAAGGAAATGCCTTCCCACTTGTCACTCCAATAAACTCAAGTTGCCTTAAGTTCACGGTTCGGGTACATGCCAATCCCAAAYAGTTCAGTTTCTCTTAGCAATGCTATGAAGGAACCAGTGGAGATCACTGTCAGCATGGGTTGTGCCTTAGAACCCTGCTTGGCCATGCATGTTGCTCATAGCACCRAGTCCAGCAGAAGTGATGGAGTCTCCCTTTATAATAAGGACTAAGTGACAAGATTAAGTGTTCAAATTTGGTGTCTATCATAGATGCAACACTGGTTGCTTTTGCTGTCAGGACATCTTAGCACTGGACCTTACCCTCTAACAAAGCCATGTATTCCATTACCCCTTGTGTAAAATAACCCTGAGGTGGTCAAGCTTGATGGTTTAGAGGAGATGAGAATTAAGTAGCTTGCTCAGATTTTTAAAGCTCTATCTTTCATTGGTACTTGGGCCCTAAGATTCTATCGTCATCATTCTTACCACATCAGGATACAAATGGAGGTGGTTTGGTGATCTGGTGTATTGTCAACACCAGTCAGAAAGGTACAGGAATATGCCAGGGAGACAGCAAATGGCCCGGAACCAAATACATTCATGATCGTGCTGTTTTAAAAATGTTGCTCACAATTAAACCCTCTGAACAAAAACCCTGATGGTCTCCATCAATCGTCTGCCTGTGTCTGGATATTTGAACATTTTAGACTTGTAAGTCCATGCACATGTAGAGCACTCACATTTGGCTCAATGATTTTTCATTTTACAAATAGCTTAGTGTTGATATTAGATAGTATGAAATCACATGAGTGACTACATTCTAGTAATTTCCCGTTATTTACATTTTCGATGTGATACTTTGTGGAGGCTGCGCTGACATGTTAGGTGTTCTAACGTAGGAAGAGTTTAGCAGTGAAACAGAATTGTGAAGAGAAAACTTCATTGAAGGAAACACGACTATACCACATGCTTCTGAGCCAGCCAAACCTCCTTGTTGAAGGTTCTGGAAGACCCTAAGAACTGGATCTTTGCAGCTGTTCAGTTTTTAATTTAAATTTCAATAACAGCAATGAAACATGCAAACACAYCTCTTTGTAATATAAAAGAAAGGTTAACATTTTTGTTATTAACAAGTGTATTTCATATTAGAATCTAGGGCATTTCAACCTCCATTTCCAGACCTGGGGTAGAATKTTTTTCCTCTTTTTCTCCCCTGTAAAATGCAATTATGAAGAACGGAGGAGCGTTTGAGCAAATTATCTGAAGCAGGGAATCTTAAAACAACCTCTTTTTAGGGCAAAAATGCTCAAACAGAGTGACATGGTRATTCTCAGGTTGCTACAGACACAAAAGCACACTGTTAATGCTACGTTGTTCTCATTTTTAGATCATTGACAAAGATCACAAATAAAGATCCAACATCCTAAAACACACGGGCCTGATTCTGCATGCCGTTGTAATGAAGTCCTTTGAATTATTATAAATGCTTGAGCATTAAAAATTCATCAGCAAGGAGAGAGAGGTGCTCTCTATTTGTGGTGTTCTGAATTTAAACACAACCCACTAAGAATGGTTGATTGTCCCGAGGAAGCGCTGCTGACAGCCATCAGCAGGTCTGTGCAAATGGTATTTGGAAAAGGTAATAGGAGCTTCGGGAGTATATTTCAGCCGTATAATAAAGTAATTGTGAAAGTGTAATTGCAGTCTGCCTCTATACCATATTAGGGTAAGGAATGAGATGGTAAGAAAACATGAGATCTGCAGAATTATTTTATAAGCTTGCAATGCCTGTCTCACAGAATTCAGAGACTTTATCAGAAAAAAAAAATTTAACTGGGCAGTGGTGTTTACCTTTTGAAATCTATTATAATGAACCTGAACAAAACCGCCAGTGATTATGTTACCATTTTACAAACATCCTGAACTTGAAAATGGCTTCCAACATAAAAATGGCATTGGGTCATGTTGATCAACTAATTTTAGCTCATAGAAACATCAAAGGAAATACTGAGCACAGAGCCTGCTGTTTACTTTTGAACGATACCTGGTTCAAATTTCCAAAGACTTAAATATTTGTGTGACTAGAATTTCAATTTTTAAAAATTTATTCCCTCGGCTACTTCATAAACAATCACTATTGGCTTATGTTACYGAGTCAYGGTATCCCGTGGGCATCAGCTGCTTTCCAGGCAGGACTTTAGAAGAAGCAAGAAATGCTGCTTCTGTTCTTAGCCCTCTCATGTAGTCGACAGGAATGAACAGGACTAAGAAAGGAAATGTATGGGTAGACACGCGGACACGTCGTGTTGTCTGTACTGAGTGGTATGAGTTGTCATGGGAAAATTTAAAATTTTCTATTCCATTTCTGGTTCACTCTCATCTTTCAATAGAGTTACCTAGAGCATATGTAAGATTATCACTTGTACAAGTGCACACTAGTTCTCACAACTTCAGCACTTGTCTTGGCACTTAACAACTTATACAGTATTTAATGAGTACACAACAAAGACAGACAAGTACACATAGCCACGTCTCTGCAATGACCGACACCAAATGTAAAGGTGCCATAATGTACTATCTCCGTGCGATGGTGCTATGTTAACATACACTCTACAAAGATCACAGATGAAATCTCCGGACATGTGTTTCATGATATGCCCCGTCACTAGGTGATGCTTGCCTTTGTTTACAAATATCATCCCACTCTCCTGAAGTGAGTCCACAGCAGCCCTGTGCCACAAGCTCCCAACACCACAAATGCATCCTGGAATCAGGTGAATGGAATCTGTTTTTTACTGCCATTCTGTTGCAACAGAAACTTGGGAGTGAAGTCCACAAACAGTTGCTATATACAATGCATGTTCTTCTAGCCTGCCATTTTGGACAAATATTTGAAATATTTTAAGTATAAAATAACTATTCTGATTTGGGTATAGGCAAAAATCTAAAATAATTATTGGTCTATCATGARTTTCTTGGAGACAAAACACTTATGTCACCAGAAGGGAATTTCCACTAGTCATATATTTTTGCTTTACTTCATACAAACTCTATAAAAAAAAGCAAAAACAAACAACAAGAACAACAACAAACAGATGAAGGCCTATTGACATTGACTTAATGGCAAGTTCCAGACATAGGAATAACACCTGGGTGCACACACCTGAAATCTACCCATACCATCCTTCTAGYGAGAGCTCCTATCTTCCCAACACTGAGAGGTCTACCTATGTGAATCTTTATGATGAAGAAGATGGGAAAGAACAGAGCCCCCTCTAGGTGAGAGAAAGTCTAGGGAAAGACATCTAATTCAGTCACTTAAAGGACTCTTGAAAGTAATGACAGTCATGTTACAAATTACATCAGCAAGAGGTGAAAAGAAGCAGGTTTGTGGTGTTTGTGTATGTGTGTGTGTGTGTATGTGTGTGTGTGTACGCATGTGTGCACATGCATGTGACAATGTCTTTGTCATCTGTTAGATCATACTCTRTGCCTCCAAAACCTCCACAATTATTACTCTTTACTTTCTTATATCCCCCTTCTTTGGACTTTGCAAATTGCTAGCATGTTAGGTCCTGCACGGATACCTAAAAGTACAAAAGCATATTCGAAGATCTTCCTCCATCACCAACCATCATCAGTTCATCCTATGACATGARYGCTTTATCCTCCCAACTACATCCAGGCTCTCTGACTTCCTTCCTCTTTGTCATTGCCTCTCTTCAGAGYATAGCAGAGATATCCTGGTGGCAGTCTTCTTGCTGCAACATCCCCRGTGCTGAGATTACATGTGTGCACGTCTATTCTTGGTAAGCACATTCTTATCGGGAACAAGCATCATCCCATCGACAGTAAGCATTTGACTTCTAACCCAACTTCCCCTATCTCATTCTATTTAGGTAAACATGATCTTGACTGCTCCCACTGCCATGATGTGATTGTACATCTTTCCAGGGAGCCCTCCCCATTAGCTAGACCTAACCTCGTTCGATTGTGCATCTTTCCAGGGAGCCCTCCCCATTAGCTAGACCTAACCTCGTTCCAGAGTTCTCAATTCATAACCTAATTCCTGGAGTTTAAGCTACATCATCTTATGCCCCATCTTCTTTAGTCCATGGGCTCATATCTTCATGTCTTTCTACAATTTCTGTGTTTGACATCTTTTGGCTAGAGTTGTCACAGCTTTTCACTAGAGAAAACCTTTGGCYGTGTAGGTAATTAGCACCGATGCATGCCTCAGAAAGTCAGAGACTTGTTGCTCCTTGTGTTCTCCTACTTTCTTCCCATCAGGAGGAAGCAAGGGCTAAATCTTCATATTTAGGTAGTTTAATACGTAAGACAAGAGGCAGGTTTTCTTCTGTTCTCTAGCTGGGGCCTCATGTGATTCTAGTCCCCCAAAGCTTGCCCTGTTTGGTTTCTTTAGAGSTTTTGGTTGTTTGCTTTGACTAGTTTTGTTTGGCTRTAGAGGCTTGACTTTAGGCAGGTTAAGCAYGGACTCAACCATCGAACTGTAGCCCTAGTCTCTGTTCTTTCTCTTCTTTAAGTCGCCTCACATCATTTGGAAAACTAAGAGTCTAAAACAGAATTCAAAGAGTCAGAAGTAGTTTTCCTCTTCCTTGCCAASCAAATTTGCAGGCCAGCTGGAAGTCTGCTTCCTCCAGGAAGCCACGGGGGTCCTCCTGCATCAATTCCTAGCCTCTTTTCTGACCCTCACACTGTAACCTCGGGTTTTCTGTCATGGTACTTAGGCTGTGACTGTGCCGCCGCCACCACTGCCGCCGCCGCCTTTGCCTCTGTTCTGCTACAATCCATCTGGGGCCAGATCTTACACAYCTCTCAGCCTCTCTCTTGCCCCTTGCACATTCATAACTAGGTCCTCCCTCCAACGGCAATCAGCAAATACTTCTCAGTTTCTCACAATGAATAAGAATGGCTTGTTACCATGACCAAAGCTATATAGCGGGTGCACTCCAAATAAAAAGTCTACTTTCRCTGAAATATTCTGCTTCACCTGTGTGCAATTATTTACGTGGGCTCTGCACTAGACCAACCCGAACATCAGAGAKTATAATAGAAATGGTACTGCAGCACAAGTGCRGCAGCCAGCATGGAAATGACCTTAATACTCTTACTGCTACGGCCTCTGCCTGATGAAACTCACTACCACAGTATCAGCTGAAACACATTCATGCGAATACTTTTGTAAAAATCATTTTGTAAGTGTACATATTTTCCCCCTTGCCTGATCTCTCAGGAAAAAGTATGAAATAGTCTTCCAGAGAGTTACAAAAATGTCACCCCATACAAGAAAACCCAAGATCTAAACGCAACAGAGTTTGCTTTGGCATTTTAAAGACTCGGCTGTACCTTCATTTGGCCACCACCCCACCCAGCAGAGCCTGGAGAAGCAGTGGCCATTTCATATGTCCTAAAATGTGTAGAGACAATATTTCAGAGCACAGAAGAAGGTTAAATCTGTTTGGGACATACTATAGCTGTGAGGTCACTACCCATCCCTTGAGCATCCCCCTTACTGCTACATATTAAGTATGATTCCGGCATTGACATTTTCTTGACTAATTGAAATGATTCAGAAGTATAGCTTTGTTCTAAATTTAATATCCAAGTACCAAACTTTGGGATCCCATCAAATGAAACAAAACAAAACAAAACAAGACAAAACTAAACTAAACTAAACTAAAAGCTATAGACTGTGCCTTCATTAAGAATCCCAGCACATGGGAGGCAGAAGACAGAACTCTATGAGTTCAAGGCCGGCCTGCTCTATATAGTGAGACCCGATCTCAAGAAATAAATTTTTAAAAGTCTCTTCTCTTTTTATATATTAATAAGCTCTTGATTTACCTGGGGTTATTATAGCTAAAGATACCTTACAAAGAAACTGTCACTTGATTTAAAAAATCGCATATGATTCATATTGTAGACAGTTCAAGAGAGTAGAATATGTCCACTGGTACAACTTGGCAAAGATGTGCTGATTACAAATATATCTTTGCCTTATATATTATCAACCAAAGTGAAATTTTTCTAATTCTATACTAATATGTTTATTAATGTCATTTAAAAATTCAAATACAGTACGAATCTTCCGCATCTCAGAAATTTATTGCCTAGTCTGTCTTCATTCCCTACAAAGATCTATAGGCCTAACTGACCTCAGCACATTTTCCCACTGGTTTAGGATTCTTCTTTCTTCTCAAAGTACTGTTAGGAAGGGCTAGTCAGAACGAAGCAAGAGAAAAATTTCTCATAGCAAGTGACAGTAAAAAAAAAGTTTTGGCAGACTTTCTCCAACTTGTAGCTTAGAAGAACTTACATCATCCAAACATATTGTAAGTGCAGAGTAAAAGAGAAAAACCCCAACCAATTTTTTTTCTACTTTCAAACTCTGAAGCTAAGAGAACTCAAGTTATTTCACTTCAGAAATGAATAACACATGATTTTAACACACACACACACACACACACACACACACACACACACACACACCACCTTTCTAGTTTGGAAATTGCATATAAAAGAGCACTATTTTGGCATGGCTGACCTGTAGAGATATGGAGCTAAGCACAGTCATGAATTCACTCACTCTGATATGCACACATGATACGCAATTAAAATCTCCATTCACATTCCTGCCGCTGTCAATCATGAGGTAAACCTTTTTGACAATACTCAGCGAAGCGTACAAGCAGACTGCTCCACGGGAACTTAAACAGTAGCAGCTTTTCTTCCTAGCAAGAACAGGTTCTCTTCTAAGAAATCAGTAGATGCTGAAGGCTAGACTCTTTCATTAAAAATGAAAATGTCAACAAGATTGCATCTGGAAAGCTATATGATGTCATATCTAGAAAATAGAAAGTATGTTTTAAAAAGTATCCCAGCCTTTGAAAYTAAGGGAATCATTAAAACCCTTCTYCTGTTCAGTTAAAAAAAATCTTCTCCTGTTTAGAACCATGAGCCTATGATCTTACYGAGCAKACTGCTAAAGAAAGGACTTACTTTCCTATTTCTACTTCATTATGAAGGGTTCACAGTTGAATTTTAAAACTTTAAAAATAGACCATGACTCTCAGTTCACATGAAAACTGGCCATTCAGTTTATCAACCAACGGGGAAGTGACTTTTTAAATCAGGATAACACTATGTAGCAGGTGGAAAATACCATACCCATCAAAAGTCCAAATTTATGGAGCTCAATAGAAAATGTTATGCACATAAATTCCTTCCAGATGAACCCAGAAGCAACTTTGCTCATAAGTTAGCTTCTGTTGAACACTGAACCCAAGACTGTGCCCTTCCTAACAGTGCGTTCGTGTGCTTTAAAGCATCAAGCCCACAAAGCAGTGCAGGACTGAACGTAGCATGCGTGCCAGTGGGCTGCTGTGTCTGCTTTGAGCAGCTAACCTTGGATTACAAATTTGAAACAAGTTAATGCTATCAGATGTTGAAATATCTGTCTCCTTATTTATTGGGCTACGCATGTGAGAGAGCGCCCGCATCCTGACCATTAACAATCATGACAAATTGCCTTGCTAATGAACGTTACACACTGAAAGTGCCATAACTGATTAAAGTACAATTTCCCACTACTGGAGAGAGATGGAGAATCAGGGGCTCCAGCAGTGGGTGACTCTGATACTCTGCCAACAGGCCTCCAGGGCTCACTGAGATGTTTAGAGAAACACTCTCCGTTCCATATGATCGTATTCCGAAAGCCTATGTGTATACAACAGGTTTTTAAACTGCTTAGGTTCGAGCTGATGAGCCATGAAAAATAGATGGGTCTTAACTATTTGGCCTCCTTGCAAATGTATGTTAAAGAATATTTTTAGTGCTGGCTTTCTTTTCTCTTGCTTTGCTCTCTCCCCCTACCCCCCTCCCCAAACATTGCGTGTGCTTTGCATTTCACATAAAATCTTTCTTTTGTCAGTTCCTTTGTTGGTGCAAAATTGGCAGCAGTTCAAATTCAAAGTACCCCTATTCATTTACTGACCAATGTCATTGTAGTTCACATCAGCCAGAGAGGTAAGCTCTAAAAAACATAAAAGACTTGCTCTGCCACGGACGAATAATGTGTACATTTTTACAGAGCTTAAACCTTAATGCTTTCCCTGAAACTAACAATACAGTGTATCTTATCATTCCCTTTTCACAGGCAGGCAGCTGCTGAAACGCTTGCCACTTCAAAATATCAATTGCTTGCCAGGGTTGTCCTCAACACACCCTGTCAAACTCATGTATGCTGTGCAGGGAACACAGGGCCGGGCTGAGAGCTAGAAATTGTGTCAGATTCTGCTGTAAGGGTCTGATGTGCAAGGAACAATGTATGACAGCCGTAGAGACTACAAACAATGGCACCGAGCCAGGGGCTTCATAGATCACAACTGTGCCTGTACATATTTGATTGTAGGCATTATATATTAAAGCATGACAAATGCACCATTGTACACTAGGTTTCCCCGGGGGAAGCTCCTCCCACTAGCAGTCTTGATGATGGGAACAGAGTTTTGTTTTGTTTTTATCCTCTGGAAATATTTTCTCTCTCTCTCTGTCTCTCTGTCTCTACCTCTGTCTCTCTCTGTCTCTCTCTCTCCCTCTTCCTCCTCCTCCTCCTCTCTTTTTAATACACATATTCACACTCAGGGTTCTCATAATAAATAACAAAAGCCAGGAAACAACAGTATAATGTGAGAGAGTGAGGTCTTATTCGCTTAACACTTTGTCTTCTCTGAAAAGACACAAAAACATGGCTTATGTTACATGAGYGGTCACAGAGGGCAGGAAAACAACTGGGCTGTCACAATGTCCACCTAGCTGGCTTACTGATTTGCACAATTTTCTAACAAAGTGAATATCCCACAGGGATATAATATTTGCATGTAGAAAATATGGCTTAGAAAGCTTTTACTAATATTTTCCTAAGCATGAGAATGATTAAGAGAATAATATTTCACTACTGCCTCAGACCTATAGACTGACATTAATTATTTGTTTTTAAATTGTAAATATCTCTTCCTCTTACTAGATTTACTCTGAGTACGTGAACAAATTCTGGATACATAAAACGGTTTTATTCTTACATGTCTTCATAAACAGACACATGAAGTTTGACTCCTCACTCTGCCATGCACCTTCTTAATTACAAAGGAACTCATTGCTGCTACAGTTGGACGCTAATTCAGTAAATGACTGTGGAAATGGAAGTATGCTCATGGAAGAAGATTAGTATGAATACATATTGATCTTTTCTATGACCTAGCTTAGGTTACAAAACCTTTATCACACAAGTAGTTTGGAGTGGAATTAACTTACCAGAGGCAAAGAAAAATGAAGAGAAACACTGTGAATGTCTTAATAAATATTTTGGAAAGAGGCTAGGTAGTTCAGGTGCTTAGGGTGATGACCTTTGCTGTGTTGATTAGCGGGACAATGATGCATTATTAACACGCAGCAGCTGTACCTGAACTGCTACCAGGAATATAATAGCCTTTTATAGCCATCAGGGGAGTGAGTAGGAGGCCTTTATTAACCACCAGACATGATTAGCACATTATGTAAACTTTAACCGGCAAATTATCTCTTATTGAAATATAATGTTGGTTATAACTAATTGTAAACATGATTTTGAAAAAGTCTCAATGAAATATTCCAATGTCTTGGTACCATTTGGCTCATTACTGGCTGGTAATGAACGAGAAAAACATGCTCTATTGTGGTATTAGATGCACTCCCCAAAAGACAGAGTGCGCTACACAAGTCTGACTTTAGCATTCTCTAGTATTACAGGGTCAGTGATATTAGCATGCTTGAAAACTTTCTTTTCTCTAATTAAGAAAGATTGTTCACAACTGGTAAGGCTCTGCTGGGATGCCCCTCCCCCATCTTTTTTTTTTATTACTTTAAGCAGTTCTTAAAAGATTAGTTTTGCAGTAAATTTTTTAGAGTTACCTTGAAAAATAACAGCATAATTTATTTCAAAAGCTTAATTTTGGGAGAGGAAAGATTATCCCATTAGCCTTAGTAACTGAACAGATCTCTGAGAGTCCATTATGAGCGGTCTTTTATGCCTGAGCAGAAAGTCATTAACATAAAATAAATCATTAGCTTTGATATTAAGCTTCTACTATCTGCAGGTTTCTATGATTAATGTTCATGACTGCATCTGCCAGATGATAAAATATACTTTTGTTGAAAGGTTATCTTGCCTCTTTATTATTAACATTTCTCTTTATACAATTGTTACTGGCATTTTAGGCTAAGGGGTAGTGGCTTCAGAAAGAACTGGTATTTAACATGTTGAAAAGATACCAGCGGAAGGCAAAACTTTATCCACTATTCTTTATATTAACCATTTCATTGAGTTAAAGACTTAAGGAAATGAGGTAAGGCACAGACATTCTTCTAATGCAACTATAATTTCTGCAGCCCCAGTTGTTCCATTTGCTAATTTATTATTCATACAATATTATAAATATCTGACTCACATCAAAGCAAAGGGCAGAGAGGTGACCTTGATTCCCTGAACTCAGGAACTATCCCCTTGGGTTGTTCTAAACTTTTGTCCTATCTTATGACAATGAAGATCAGGCAATGATCCATATCTATAACCTTTTTTCTTCTTAAGTACAAGACTTCTGACTGTGAAGAAGAAAGTTTCCCAGAGAGGCATACCCATATCTAAGGAAAGGGATAGCAAACTGTACCTCTTCAGATCCCTTCTTGTTCATTTTCTCTTTTGCTCCCCAAAGATTTTATCTCTTTCACTAACATCCAAAAGATTCAGTGACTTGAAACTTTTGAGAATACTTCCATCAGGATAAGAGAAACAGATATGGGCTGAGCATCGTGTTTTGCTACAACCTATCATTCTTTGAACCACTGGATCTCTTTTACCAAAGGACTACAAAATAATCTATTTGCATTGGCTTCTGAATTCTCATGAGGCTCAGAAGATTCCAATATAAGTTTTTTCTGTCTTAGATATATGGAAAAACTGGGACACAGGGTTTTAGTGTCAGAACTTTTAGCTAGCTTCAGAACAAAGCCAGGCTTCTCCAGACACTGATAAGCATAGCAGGAGGGGATCATGGTTGGGTTCATCTTACCTAGAATTAACAGGCTTATGAAGTTTCTTCCCAAACTGTCAACAAAAAGAAGCCTTGTCTTGAGAAAGTCCTGGAGTTTACTTCAGAAAGACTTGATTCTCTCATCTACTAGGTTATATAGCATATGTCCAATTAAAAAGTCTTGGCATTCAGAAGTATCTTTCCTCCTAAAATATGGCTAAGTCTCTTAAAAGGAGTAATCATCAGGGATTCCTAGTAGCCGTGATGACTTCCTTAATTGCTGTTCTTGTACACATTGATTGATGGAGTCTGCCAGTGAGGATAAAGTCTCCTGTGCATTTATGGCCAGAAATAGATCAAGAACCATGAGAAGCACAGAAACACACTCACAAACCCAAACCACACATTACACAAATACTGTCACTCACAGTGTTTCTGGAGAGGGGGATACTGACATTGGCATCCATGAAATCAGTCCAAGGGCATTTAACAAAGAAAATTTTTTCATTGGTGTTGTGGATCAGACACATGTAAATTCACATGGTTTCTCAAAACATAGCAGGTTTTTCTGGCCCCTGACAAAGGTTCTTATCAGACAATCATGCCTTCAATTCTCTAGGAATCCCTCCAATACAGAATTTTTGCAAAAGGCCACAATTTATGGAYAAAAAGCAATAGACGGTTGGCTAAAGCAACTTAAATCACTTAAAACTTTTAAGTAAAAAAAATGGACAAGAGAAAATAACTCATAGTGACACGAGTGTCATGAAGTCTGAGGCTGTAAATACACATTGGTCATGATGCTTCCTGAGTAAAATGGAAATTGAAGATTGGTCTCAAAAATGATCTTCAAACTTTTTTTTTTAATCAAGTGAGATAAATTTGTCAGAGAGCAAGCTGAAGAGGGCTGGGGAAATACTGCTCCCTACATCATGAAAAGAATGAACGCCTCTTCTTGGAAGGACATTGCTCCTACCTATTCTGCTAGCATTATTGTCCAAGCACACAGCAGGATAATGTTCCGTTCCTTCCAGGAAGTTGCAAGGTGAACACATGCAAGCATCAGGGAACATTCATGCAGGTCGATGCTGACTGCACACGGCCAAGAGTGAGAGAAGGGCTGYTCTAATTAAGAAGCCTTTTGGCACTTCCATTAYAAACCWWWTTYYWA
>BDUI01015102.1:38879-56279 GCA_002335545.1 Apodemus speciosus
GAGAGAGAGAAATTGCCCCACTTAGAGATGAGAACTCCAGTCTCTTCTCCGCATACAGATAAATTTGAAGATAACCTACGGTGCAAGTTCTTCTGGAGGCCCAAAGGAGTGGAACTCTGTTTCGGCATTCAGCACTATGCTGGACCGGTAAGAGGGGTGGGAGTTATAGGACCTAAGAACAGCAAAGCACCTGTGTTGCCCTGCCCCCACCCCCGTGTTCATGAAACTGCTTGCAGGCTTCACTTTTTGATTCTAATTTCATTGTGCAAGTGTCCTCAGTGCTACAACTGCTTCCTGCCCCGAGGGCTGGCCCAGAACTGACAGCTCTTTAGACAGGAACCATACCACAGTCTTTGCAGGGTTTCACGGTGCATGTTCTCATTCTGAAGTCATTTGGAGTGTAGCTGACATAGGATGGGTGATAACATTGTCGGGCTGTAGAAATGTCTAGCGAAAGGACAATCTCACTTATCCAGATGGCAAGCTTTTAACACGTGAACCGGCACCCCGTTGCTTATGTATCATGCTTCTATCTAAATATAAGTCCTGAAGCTCACCCAGATAAACCAAGTACATTGTGCCCAGTGCCCCTGAGGTTTGTTGAGGCCCAAAACACGAGTGGTGGTCAATGGAAGATATTTGGAATTTTTCTGTTGATGCACAATGTGCTGGAATTATCTTCCATATTTCTACCCTCATTGAAAGGACACTTGCCTTCCGTGTCCTCTGTGCTTCTCTTCCTGTCTGTCTCTGCTCTTTCTGTCTTTGTTCCCTTATATACATTTTCTACCCTGTACCCCTTTCTCTTTTTATCCTTTCTAGGATCAGTTTCTCTCTGTTTTGTGATTTTTTTTTTTTTTTTGCTGTATTTATTTACCACTGATCTTAGTTTGGTTTACTATTGCTATGAAGAGGAACCACGACCAAGCCAACTTTTAATAAAATGCTTTAATTGGGGTCTTTCTTATAGTTTCAGAGGGGGAGTCAATGATTAACATGGCAGGTGGCAGAGAGAGAGGGAGAGAGAGAGAGAGAGAGAGAGAGAGAGAGAGAGAGAGAGAGAGAGAGAAGAGGGGAAGGGGGAGGAAGGAAGGAGAGAGAAAAGGAGGGAGGAAGGGGAAGGGGAAGAGGGAGGGAGGGGAGGGAGAGGGAGAGTTTGTACTTTTTTTTGAAACAGGTACTTGAGTTTGAGACTGAGTTTGGTACGGGCTTTGAAACCTCAGCGTCAACCCCCAGTGACACACCTCCTCCATTAAGGTCACACCTCCTAATCCTTCCTAAACAGAACCTCAACCGACATTAAACCATGTGGGCCTAGGTGGGGCATCCTCATTCAAACCACCATAGCACTCCAGGGATTTGTAGACGATCCCTCCAAAGACCTCTGAGTTGGATTCCCTCGTTGCTGAGAACCAAGAACCATTTAGACTCCTTGAGTGATCGCTCGGATCCCACGGGTGCCTCGAGAGGCAGTGAGGGCATGGTGGCCATGAGCCAAAAGCCCATGTGCCCCAGTGTGGTGTCTGCCTGACCGCACTGTCAGCCCCTTGCCTACCAGTAGAATGGGAATTAGCATTTCATACATGATGAACRCTCAGTATTTTAGCAGATTTTATAATATGCCATATCTTCCATAGGACCCTTTCCTTCAAAGATAGCTGCACAGGAAGCTAAGATAAATTGACCTGTCAAAAGTACAAGTTCTCTCTTTTATCTGGTGCTTGGTAGTCAACGGATTCATGCTACACGACAGGATGAGCTTATATCCAGTGCCGGGCAATGGCTACTCAGACAGCCTGCCAGTGTCACCAGCCGCGCTCAGTCGCCGCTGTTAACTTGCACACGTTGCCGTCTGTTTTCTAGGTGTTATACGATGCTTCTGGGGTTCTTGAGAAAAACAGAGACACCCTCCCTGCTGATGTGGTGGTAGTCCTGAGGACATCTGAGAACAAACTTCTTCAGCAACTGTTCTCAATTCCTTTGACCAAAACAGGTACCTGAATACACCCCAGAGCTTTAGTCCAGTGCCAAATGAGCCAATGTGGTGTCTTTCTGTCAGTGCCCAAATGCTGTCATGTGTGCACTGCCAACATCAAATTTCCCCCCTTTAGAGACGTCTTTGTTTTGTTTTGTTTTATTTTACGTCTGAGTGTTATGCCTGTATGTATGCCTATGAATCATGCGGGGGCCTGGTGCCAACAGAGGCCATAAGAGGGCATCAGATCCCCTAGGACTGGAGTTAAGGATGGCTGTGAGCTATGATGTAGGTACCTGGAACCAGCCTCGAATCCTCTGCAAGAGCAACAAATGCCCTTAAAAACCGTAACTCTCTAGCTCAACACTGAACTTCTTTAACCAGAGTCAGGGTTCTAAGTTCAAGAAAAGACCATAACTATTTCTTTTGGAAATTAATTCCTGAGAAGAATTGTTCACACACACACACCCACACACACATGCACAYACACACATATACACAGAGAGACACATACACAGACACATACGTGCACACACAGAGACACAGACACACACATACACAGAGACACACACAGAGGCACACAGACACTCATGCACACAGACACGAACACACGGATACAAACATACACACACCAGATGCATGCACACCAGATGCATGCACACATGCGTGCACACTTAGAGACACAGACACTCACATACACACACTTTCTGCATCAGCTCTTACCCTTCTCACTGTCTCTGCCTCCTTTTAACTCCTCTCTTGATAAAACCATATATAATCATTAATTCACACTAAGCATCAAGGCCAGACTTGGTTTACCTAGAATTATGGAGATGATTCTATTGGTGTAAGATTCTCAGGAAAGAACATGTGGCACTTCAATGGTCTTCTGAGTAAGAGCCCCTCAGAGATCATCTGGTTCAGTTCCCACCCTCTCTCATTCTCCGAAACAACACGGAGCATCCATGACTTCACTTGCTGACAGACAGCTGAAACTGTCCATCTGTGTGTCCTCATGCCACGAAGCAGGACCCTAGGGCCCCGAGTGAGAGTCCCCAGATCAGTGGATTTTCACTGGACCAAGCTCCTTTGATTGGCCTGGGATCCAGCTGTCTCTGTCTGGGTCACATCAGTCCTCTTCTCACGGGGCTCCTTCCTTTTCCTAAAATCATTGACACCTGTGTCTCTCACCTGGGACCCTTGCAAGGCAAGATGGAACTGTCGCCATGTCTAATTTATTGTCTAGTATATAAATTATGCAGAGTAAATGAAAATCCTGCCTAAGAGATAAGAACAAGCTAGTCTACAACCTGCCCCCATCTTAACGTGAACGAGTAACTTAACGTCCTTCATGCTCCTGTGGTACCCAGTGCCCACCCAAAGTCTGCTGCCAGCTTCCCCCCTAGATGCTTCTTGGCCGCAGCCAGGATTCATTCATACGGATCCCTGGGATCCTGTGGACTGCTGTGGGCTCAGTCGGTTGGTGTTTCTCCTCTGGAGTTCAGATTCCTCTGCAGCTGGTTTCTGGGCAGAAGCAGAGATAATACCGTTATTAACAGGGCTAATAGTCCCTGAAATAAAAGCTATCTGGAAGACTCTTCCTCAGCTGGCACTTGCACTCGCCTATAAACATAAATAATGGCTTGTCAAATCTGTTCGTGATTTTGGAATTTACTCTTTGAACCTGTGGCTGAAGGAGAACAAGTTCATAGTCCTGAGCACTAGGTGGCTCTATGCAGAAAGCAACGCTCTGCAGCCCTCCGGGAGCCTCCTGCTCCCCCGAGTCACCCCAAGCAGGCAAGCAGGARGGAAACACAGTCGAGCCTTTGCTATTTCTTGACTTAAATTTTTAATTTGTCTTCCAGAGAGCTTATAACCTTTTTGAATTTTGCCTGGAAATGGAAGCTCACATCATCTAGGAGTAACAAAAGTTTGTGTGTGTGTGTGTGTGTGTGTGTGTGTGTGTGTGTGTGTGTGTGTGAAGTGAAAGAGAGAGAGGGAGAGGGAGAGGGAGGAGAGAGGAAGCAAATGTGATATCCTAGCAAGCTCTTCTGTAATTCTGAGCTGTGCACTATGTTGCTTTTTTTAAATTGTAAATTCACTCTTCTTCAAATTTTGAATAATATTAAAAAGCAACATGTAAGCGTCAGAACTAAAAAGCAAGAGAATTTGTTTGCTTTCTGGATTTATTCATGCAAAAATGCATTCAGTTAACTGACATCAAAGTCTTCTGGCAACAAGGTGCCCATTGAGACAACAGGAGGCTACAGCAGAGCTGGTACAGTGTGTTAGGAGAGAAACTAGAACTTGCTTTCTTGTGCCTTCACTTTCTGTTTGGAATTGGCCCCCAGTTTATTACCTTATAATGATAATCGTCCTCCTACCTTCGTTAAAAAGTGATGCTGTGTCTTCCATCAAATGGCAGACTGTCAATGAAACTTGTAAGATCTGAAGCATCCATCACCATCTATCGTCTGTCTGTCTGGCCGTCCGTCTGTCCGTCTGGCCGTCTGCCCGTCTGTCTGTCTGTCTGTCTGTCTGTCTGTCTGTCTGTCTGTCTGTCTGTCTGTCTGTCTGTCTGTCAGTCATTGTGGTACAGCCTTTGAAGAGAAGTCTACTTTTTTCGTTGAAATTGAAAGCATTTGTTTCAGGTGTGCGCTTATCTCTTTGAAGGGGCAGAAGTGTCTAGACATCGCTGTGAGAGACAAAGGAGGCCCGGTTACTCTGGCAAGATAATTCCAGTGCTTGCAAACCGTTGTTTGTGTTATTTTATTTACCCTGCTTCAAAA
Source organism: Apodemus speciosus (assembly GCA_002335545.1). Classification (NCBI taxonomy): domain Eukaryota; kingdom Metazoa; phylum Chordata; class Mammalia; order Rodentia; family Muridae; genus Apodemus; species Apodemus speciosus. Next base: position 43,644 of record BDUI01015102.1, read on the forward strand.
CTTAAATGAATGGCTCATTGGTTAAGAGCACTTGCTGTTCTTGTAGAGGAACCAAATTACATTCCCAGCCCTGATATGGTGGCTCAGAACGGGGTATAACTCCAGTCCCAGGAAGTCTGAGGCCCACTTCTGACTTCCACAGGCACCGGGCACACACGCAGTACACATACATACATGCCGGCAAAGTACTTATCCATATAAAATAAAATAAGTAAATCTTTTTAAAATATAGCAACAAACATGACAAGCAGTAGCCTAGATGGTCCTGGCCATGCGCAGATGCTCTGTCTTCTGATCTGAATGGCGGGCGCCTGGATACTTGCCCCATCGTGGTCACTATGCTGTGAACTTACCCTTGTACGCTCTCCCATGCACAGTCTATTTCACAGTGATAGGGGCTTTTGCTGAAAGCTAAGGAAAGTCCCTTAAAATTCAAAGGAAAACTTTAATTTCATTATCAAAAAATTCCTTCCAGCTAAGTTCAGGTTACATGGGAGCTAGAAACTGTCTTTTACTTCCAAAGTCAGGCATCTGAGTACCCTCAGCTGGCTTTCTTGTGTCCCAGAAGGTAACACCACCTTAATTAGTGGCTGTAGAAAAGATGGGTTGGTTTTGTTCCTTATTATGGTTGAAAAGATCAACACTTGACTGTGTATATCGTTGTTAGCTTTCCATGACTTTAACAAATACCAGAGATAACCAACTCAACAAGAGAGAAGATTTCTTCCTCACAGTGTTGGAAGTTTCAGTGCATGGTCAGTTAGCTCTGCTGGCTTGGTATTTGGGTTTTGGGTAGCACATCATGGTAGGTATGCCTGGTGGAGCAAAATTGTCCTTATCTTAAGAGGAAAAAAATGGCCAAGTTTGCATCATTGCCTTTAGGGAGACAACTTCTCCCAATCTGAAGACCTCTCACTAGTTCCTATCTCTTAGAGGTTCGCATCTCCTGCCAGTTGTACCAGGACTGCAGGCTGTGCCTTGACACAGGGGCCTTTGGGAGACATTCCACACCTATCTTACCACAGGACCTGCCACGTGAAATCTGAGACCACACAGCGCTTCCCCAATGCTTCCTTCTGCTCTCCTGTTCTCACTGACTGCTAAAGAGACTGAACACGGAGAGTGAAATCGGGAGGCCCCGGTGGCCAGGAGACAGGGCCACTCCTGTGTTCCTTAGCAGTCACCACTTCTGGTGAGAAAGATGCCTGTGCTAGAGGACGCTCTCATTCCAAGGTTTCCAGTCACCACTGAGTAAACAGAGGCAGCCACAGTCAGCATGGATTCTCTCTCCCTTTTGGCCTGCTGATGTGACCATGCTTTGGCCTGCAGGTGGACTATTTCAGACAGTGCCTGACAGAATCGGGCACTTAAGAATACTAGGAATAGTAAGCATTATTGCACAGGCCCCTCACACAACAATGGACAGCCAGAGCTATGCGGTTAAATGCTTTGGTCTACCTAGCATCGCTAGTATGCCTTGTGTGGTTGTGCTGTGCACCTCACTGCTAAGACTGAGCTACATGAGACTTGAGAAAGAGCTTTCTGTTCCACATGTGCGCAGAACATACCCAGCACTCCAGTGTTCCCCACTCCAACCCTCCCCACCATACCTACCTTCCTCCCACCTTCCCAGCCTTCTGGTTGGCCTTCAAAATTCAAACCCAGCTTCACTTCCTGGGGGAATTTCAGGATGGCTGGTGTGGATCCTCTGGAATGTGAGCTGCTGGAGACAAGGGAAAGGTGGTGCCTCCTCCCAGCTGCTGGAGTGGAGTTGTCAGTGAAGCTCTGCGCTGCCCAGAGTCATTTGTGAATGGCATTTCCTGGCAGTCTCAAGAGTGCTTGAAGCACAACAGAAATGTGGATGCTCTGTGATTTACCGTGCTGGCTGCCAGCCTGCCAGAGCCTGGGGTTTCTTTTAATAAATTGTGAACGTCAGAAGGAACTCCACTCAGAACTGCCACATTCGCAGTCTGGAGAGAAGGGTAAGGCCTCTAGCACTCACCAGGAAGGCAGATGTGACTACAGTCACTCTGGCATCTGAAAGTGATTTTGGAGCCTCCCAGGGAGGAAGGAAGCACAGGGTCTTCCCTGGAGGCCCAGGACAGATGGCTGAGAACCCCCCTGAACCAGGATCTGGCCCCAGCTTCTACTTGTGCTGAGGAACTTTGCACCAAGTAAAGCTTCAGTTAGAAGGGACCCCTACCAATCTCTAGTCTGGTTGCTAACTTAGGCCCCAGTGGTTTGAAATGCCTGTTGGCTTTTCTTAGAGAAGAATGGAACATGTTAAAAAGGAAATACATAAAATTAATCTCAATCATATATTTAATTCATAGATGAAAATATTATTTAACATATAATCAGCATAAAAGGGTATCTTTTACCTTTGGTAGTGTCTTCAAACTCTCGTGTGTGCTTTACACTTAGGGCACATCTCAGTTAAGGCCAGCCACATTTTACATGCTCAGTGGCTGCTGTGTGACTGGCGTGACTGTGGGGAATTATTACCCTGCCACAGAAGTGCCTCAGACTTGCTCTCAGAGAGAAATAAAGACACATCAAGATAACAGTGGTTCTCCAGAAGAAAAGGCCAGGTGATAGGACAGAATGGTGCTGTGGATTCTTTTCTTTCTAAATGTATTTATGTTTTAAATTATATATGTGTGTATACCATGTGTGGGCAGGTGCCTCTGGAGTCAGAAAGAGGGTTTCAAATCCCCTGGAGCTGGACTCACAGGTAGTTATGAGCTGCCCATTGTAGGTGCTGGGGATTAAACTCTAAAAGACCAGCAAAATATTATGATTTTTATATTTACATTAATATTTATTTTATGTATATACATATATTTATATATTTAACATACTAATTTCCAACCATTTCCCAGTGTGTAAGAGAAATTATTACTTCACAGAGTTCCAGAAAAGTGTAACTCTTCTATGGTTTTCATCACACATAGACACATCTAGGATTTTCAGTATGAAATGGTGCTTTTCAAAGCTCCACAGTTAAGAGCACCAACTGCTTTTCCAGAGCTCCTGAGTTCACTTCCCAGCAACCACATGGTGGCTCACAGCCATCTGTAATGAGATCTGATGCACTCGTCTGGTGTGTGTCTGAAGACAGCTATAGTGTACTCATATAAGTAAAATAAGTAAATCCTTTTAAAAAGATATTTTTGTGTGAAAACATCTAAAGAAAAGAAGAAACCGTGGGTCCCACTGAGACACTGCAGACTTTCGGTCTTTATTCCCTGTCTTCTTCATCTAGGACGCTCTGCCAGTGGGGAGCTGAAATCCATCTTCCAAATTCTGGTGTTCCTAGTTCTAGAGAGGTTCCCAATACTGCCCCATCATAGAAGAGAGAAAACAAAACCAACCAAACAAAAAACCTAAAACAAAGCTAGGTGTGGTGGCACACACCTTGAAATCCAGCACTCAGGAGGCAGAGGCAAACTGATCTCTGTGAGTTCAAGGCTAGTCTACAGAGCACGTTCTATGACTGTCAGGACTACACTGAGAAACCCTGTCTTTAAAAAATAACAAAACACAAAACAAACAAACAYGAACAAAACCTAAAACAAGCATTAATAATGAGTTACCAAAAGAGCCCTGATACTAGAAAAATTAGTGTCTGTGTGAGCCAGCTTTGTTCCTGTCCACTCCTTTATGAATATTCCCTGCATTGCTCTGAAATCCATTAGGAAAGCACCTTTGTATTTAAGTGGCGGTTCAACTTAGGGTCATTTTGTTTTACTTATTTAATGGTCCTGCCACATATACCAAATATAGCACTTCTGATTTTTAAAATAGTCAGAAATATATGAAAAATTATTTCCATTTTTCTTTGCCAGTATTCTCATTCATAGAAAAAAACTGTTCATATAGATGTAAGAATCCTCTCTGTTATTTTCCTGTTTATTTCATATTTTCATAGCTCATGCTGGAGAAAAGGTCCCACAGCCCTACAGTTTATTAATTTATTCCACTATAAAATTTCTTTATAGTGTGGCTTTCAGCTCACTGCCCCCCCCCCACCTTCCTAAAAGCTAACCTCAGGCCCCTTAAAGAAACAACGCCATTATAATTTTATTGTCTCTACTTAGATACGGATCAAAACTTCACACTCCACCCCACCCCTCAGGAATCTGGGTCATGTTCATAGAATCTGTATTCTTTCTCTTCAGAACGCAAGACCATCTTCTAACAGTCTGGTCCATATGTTAGATACATATAAAGTTAATCATTTTGCTTTGGTGCCAGTGTGTGCAAAGCGAAGCTGTAAACCCCAGCTGTGCAGAGTAACAAAGTAACAATTATGAACTTTACTGGCTTGCATATGTGAGACCTCCGTAAATGAAATTAAATGTCGCACAGCTGAACTGGGGGAAGAAGGATGGGAGAGAGGACCGCTGAGATTTTAAAATCCAATATTAATAGGATGGGTCCTCTTCTTCACACCCCACAGGGGTAGTTCGAATTATAAAGACACCAGATGAACTATCTTCCAGTTGATAAGGTTTAGCTCAGCCACACCAACTGAGTTCTGGGTAATCACTGGGTTCAGATCATCTATGGTGTGCACTCCGTTCTAACAATTTCATCAGCCATTCAGTGGTTTGCTTATAATATCAAAATGCCTGAAACAACCAGGGTTGTTCAGACACAGGGGTCACTGGAGGGGAGGCTGTCTGGTAGTGGCTGCTCAGGGCTCCGACCTTGAGCAAGAAGCTTTAGACCTTTTGCCTCGGTTTCCTTCTTTGTGAACTGATGCACTTCCTTGTTGTACTAAGTAATTAATTTTAGACCCTTAGCCTCATGTCTACAACATAGTAAAATGCTCAGTAAATACTAGTTGTTAAGTGGAGAAAAATAATCTGATTTCCACAGTTATTTCCTTATTCTCCAGAAATTTTAAAGCAAAGTGATGTTAAACAGTACTATAAATTCTGTGCGTTGCTGGTAGTTTATGATCTCTAGCTTTTAAAAGGTGTACCTTCAAAAGGGAAAGAATAATGTAAGCTCTCAACCTTTAAGTCCTCAATTTATTTAATTCTTATTTCCTAATTAATTGTCCACCCCAACATTAATGACCTCAAGGCAATAGAAAAAAAAGGATATTCCATAAAACTCTTCTTAGCTGGAACCCTTAATTGATAGCATTTTCATGACTCCCAAAATGTGTGATGGGGAAATGGTGACTCGGCCACGTTTAGCTTCAACTCGCACTTGACCAACCAGAACCGCAGAGGTCTCACATGGCTTCCATCCATCTCTCTGGACTGCCAGCAACACCTGCACCTTGGCTGCAATTTCAACTCTGTTAACCATAACCTGAATAGGACCACTCTCTTCTCCAGGCACAACTAACCTCTGTCCAGCTCTCTAGATGATCAAATCCAGGTAGTAAAAGCATACAACTGGTTCAAGCTGTCTTCACAAGTGGCAGGTCTGAGACAAACCCCAGTTTTACCCTGGATGTCACCTTTTTTTTTTTTTTTTTTTAAAAAAAAAAAAGACTTTATTTATTTTATGTAGTCACCATTGCTCTCTTCAGACACACCAGAAGAGGCATCCGATCCCATTACAGATGGTTGTGAGCCACCATGTGGTTGTTGGGAATTGACCTCAGGACCTTTGAAGAGTAGTCAGTGCTCTTAACCACTGATCCATCTCTCCAGTCCCTGGATGTCACAAATTTACCCATGGCCTCTCTGCAAGGCAAACATCACACAACATAAGCAAAATACAAAATACAAAATCTGAAATACAAGAAGAGTAGAGCAGGACCAGAGACCAGCAAAGAGCTCAAGACATGTGGAGAGAAGAGAGATGAACTATGGTCTCTGAGGACTTTGAGTGCCTTGTGAATAAAATTCAGTGCCCCACAGTTCATTCATGTGTGCATTCACACAGGCTTATTGTTTGCTATGAGACAGGCGTAGAGAGATAAACTCTGGGTATAGAACAAAAGCGAATGAATTTTAGTGCTTGCCCCAAGAACCTTAGAAGCCAAGGGAAGTCAGAGGCACCATGTCTGTTAGCTGCCTGGGGAGTTTTCTATGTGGGTTATTAGGGAACAATTTTTGGTTTTAATGTCATGTGCATTGGTGTTTTGTCTGCATGTATTAGGGTGCCAGGTTCCCTGGAACTGGAGTTACAGACAGTTGTGAGCGGCCATGTGGGTGCTGGGAATTGAACCCAGATCCTCTGGAAGAGCAGACAGTGCTCTGAACTGTTGAGTTATCTCTCCAACCCCAGTGTACAAGTCTTATAACAGGTACTGAAAAACATTTTTCAAATTAATGAAGAGGAACAGAAATAAAAACTTAGCGGTCGTTTTTAAAGACATCTAAAAGAAATGGAATCATTTCTGCATCCCTAGAGATTAATACTAGTATAATATAGTATATCTGCCTTGACCTGGGAGGACTTGGAGTGTATTGGCTAGCTTTAGCCCCTGGTGTTAGCATTGAATTACAATGCTTGTCAGGTAGGTAACTTCTGCTGGCCTTTGATCTCTATAGCTGTTTCCTCCTCCTCCTCCTCCTCCTCCTCCTTCTCCTCTTCTTCYTCCTCCCTTCCTCCTTCTCTTTTCCTCTTCCTCCTTCTCTTCCTCCTCCCTCCTCCTCTTCTTCCTCTTCCTCCTCCCCTCCTTCCTTTTCTTCCTCTTCCTCCTCCCCTCCTCCTCTTCTTCCTCTTCCTCCTCCCCTCCTCTTCTTCCTCTTCCTCCTCCCCTCCTCCTCTTCTTCCTCTTCCTCTTCCCCTCCTCCTCTTCTTCCTCTTCCTCTTCCCCTCCTCCTCCTCTTCTTCCTTTTTCTCCTCTCCTCCTCCTTTTCCTCCTCAATTGTACCCTCAGTAATTAATTGCATCCTAGAAGTTTTAGAAGTGAAAATAGTTTGAAAATTATTAAATGACAGATCTCCTATTTCAAGCTGTCTGGGACTTCAGAGAAAGCTTTGGTTTGGGTTCCTTTAAGCACATGGTCTAGAGTTGTTAATTATGCAAAAATCCTTTAAAATGTCAGATAATTAAAAGACAATACAGGAGTCGGGGAGATGGCTCAGTGGTTAAATGCACTTGCCGAGGACCTACCTGGGTTTGGTTCCCAGCACCGACATGACGGCTCACACCATGCGTAGTTCCAGTTTGAGGGGATCTGATGTCCTCTTCTGACATCTGAGGATGCCACCGGGTGTGCATATGGTGAGCACACATTTGTTCAAACAAACTATTCATACACAAAAAGTATGTAATTCTGAGGGGAAACGTCATTTTAAAGCAGTACAGAACCAGGAGAGCTGTTTTTTAGGGTTCTGAATTTCTCACACATATCATAAAGTTGTATGGTCAGAAAACAGTGAGTGTGTCATCTGTGCATGTCTTCCTTTCTAGTTCATGCGTTCATTACTGTTAGTGCGAGTGTGATGGATGTGTGTCTGACTGTGTTCAACTGTGGTATATGTGTGGAAGTCAGAGGACAGCTTTTATGAACCAGTACTCTCCTGCTCCTTGTGGTGAAGCAGGCAGGCTCTCCTACCTCTGCCATGCTACGGCCTGCAAGCTACACGGCCTAGGAGATTCCAGATGGCTCTTCTGTCTCCACCTCCCATCTGACTGCAGGAGTTACCGCTCTCTATATTTCTTTCAGTTGAGCAGGTGTGGGACAGGGTGGTTTCTTATTTCCTTTTTGTTCTTTTACAAAATGATGACTTTTCTTTTGAAATAACCATCTATTCTTTCATGACAGATTTAGCAGTGTCTAAATGGGCAAGGAACTTGTCCACCCACTCTGCCTATTTATTAATGTCAACACCTAAAATCATAGATAAATGCCAGGGGAGAAATTAAAAAATAAAAACACCAACAACATAATCTAATAATACACATTCTCTACTCCTTGGGCTCCTACTGTCTAAATTCTGTGGCTATTTTAAATTTCCTCTACAACTAGGCCTTGTTACAGATTTAGATGGTTACAGAAAGATATAAGTGCCTTTTAACACATAAAATATTATAATATGCTTTACACAACAACTGAATTTAGCTCCTTATGTTTTATTAGTGAGTTAGAAACTTCAGCGAGTAGATTTGAGTCACTGCAACCCTCACAGAGGCACAGGTCTGCCCGAGGGCTCCCTGCACATTGTCAGCACAAACTATGGTTCTGACCAGGAAGAAAGGCCAAAGTTTTGGAGGAAGGAAGCCAGGGTCAGAATTACTTGAGAAATCAAGTGTGAATCTGTGAGGTGGTTCCAAGTGAGACCCCTCCCTCCACATTAGGATTGGGTAAGGATCATCCAACAACAGCCCGGGGAGTTGAAACCAGCAAGGGAGATGTGGAAGTGGGGTGTAGGGAGATGTGGAAGTGGGGCGTAGGGAGATGTAGAAGTGGGGTGTAGGAGTTGTGGAAGTGGGGTGTAGGGARATGTGGAAGTGGGGCGTATAGAACTCTCTCTCCAATCAATCTGCTGATACTTCAGTGAAAGAATGGATAGAACCGTCCAGAAGGTCTCCTCCAGGGAGCTTCTGCCATTAACTTGGGCAGGATACTCCCTCAAACAAAGCTGCATCCGAGACAGGACCCGCACAGGCTTTGATGGGATGGACAAACAGACAGGAAGGAAGGTATGCTTTTCCCGTTGGCATGAGCTGGCTCTGGGCCACCAGTGCCCTGCAGCAAGCTCAGCCAGCCTGGCGGGGCAGCAGAGGGCACCGAAKTCTGTGGAATTACTGAAACCAATGACCACACATTTGGGACAGTTCTTTTGAGATATCTGAAGGTGAAAATCTTCAGAAGGCAGGAAGCAGGAGCCTGTAAACCCTACCTCAGATTCCTGCATCCGATCTCAATTGTATCACTGCCTCTACTCAAGGACTGCACCCCACCCAGGAAACACGTTGGTAATCGAGGTTTCCTAGAAGCACAGGAAGAGACTCCCAGGTCAGAAGGGATACTCAGTGTGTGAAGACGCCTTCATGTGCCAAGTACCAAGGATGCTTACCATTTAAAAGGAGTGTGAACACTGTATTTACATATAAATGAAAATGGAAAGTTCCTATAGGTTATGTTTCTGGAAGGTGTGTGTGGCAGGCCCATCGGCTGGGATCTATTGTTTATTTGCGTTGTAAATCCTTTGAAATGCGTTAAAATGCTTCCTGCTCATTATAAAGCTCCTGCCACCCCTGGATTACGACTTTGATGTCACCAATCCTCCTTCAAAGGGTTCTTTGCAGGCTATTAATCACAGTTTAGCCTCTGAAGATATCACCAGAGAAAACATTTGGACGTCTCTGTGCTAGGCTCACAAAACTTTGAAATCCTGAGCATCTCGCATGAGCACACAATGCAGCCTTCCCTTTCATCGCAAGTCTTCCTTCTGCTGCACAGAATAGCTCCGGAGGTAAAGATGCAAACAAAGGTCTTCATACACAGGGGTTGGTGAAGAAAGGGTGGCGGGTAAATCAGAAAGGGAGGAGAGAAGCTGAGGGGCTCCTCGCCTCAAAGGTGAGGCACAGGAATGCGTGGCCTGCAGCTGGCCCATGTCTGTTCACACGCCCTTTTCTCTAATAGATGCTCACAGAGGGGGTGGGGAGATCCCTTATCTCACCTTCTGCGCTGTGCTGTAAGTCCTAAATGAATTGCTCATTTACTGATAATGTGTAAATGATAATAGTGAGTCTGATGGTCACCTGTCCATGTGCTTGGGAACAGAACCCTTTCAGATTTCAGATTTTCAAAATTTTAGATTTAGATTTGAGACTATTTGCATCTGCATAATGAGCTGTCTTGAAGATGTGATCAAGTCTAAACACAAGATTCAGGTTCCACATATATGCGTTTAAGTACCTGAAGGCAATTTCTACCATATGCATATATGCATATAGTATTAGTATATAAATACATATATATACATAAATTCATGATACAGGTTATGTACATATATACACACTTAGGTGTATATATGTTTTATATATATACATATACACCTCATATACTATATATCAAATACATATATATGGTTGATTCTCCCACACCACACATATAAGCACATACCACACCTTCCATATAATAGATTATACATGATTATGATATTATATTGTATATAATTATTATCTAACATTATATAATGTATACATGTATGTATACATTATATGTTATATTGCAATAAAAATATATATTGTTCCTGCATAAATCTATACTGTTATACTAGAGATTGAGCCCAGGGCTTCGTACATGGTAAGTATTGTATATATATAAAATCTCCAGCATCACACACATGTACACACTCTCTTTATATAAGCTATTATACATACAATTATAATATTACACTATTATATATAATTATCTAATATTATGTACTGTATACATATGTTGTATACATGTGTGATGTGTGATGCTGGGGATCAAATCAAGGCAGGCAAGTGATCTTTGAGTTTTACCACCAGTTCTATTTTACACAATACATGTAAGTTTTTATGTTATGTAGCTAGGATGTAGTTTAGCAGCAGAGCTGAAGAGCCAACGCTTAGCATGTACAAGGTCCTGGGCTCAATCTTGGGTATAGTTCTGTGCATGAAACATAGTTCCAAGTCTGGTAGGGCGGTTCCACTTGTGGCATCCTATCAGTACTCAAAGTTTTTGCCTCTTGGAGCATTTTGGAATTTGGGGTTTTACATGTAGGCACGCTCCACTTGTATCATTAGATCATACTCATTTGAAACTTTTCTTATGGGAATTCTATAGCTTCAAGTCTTATATTTAAGTCTTCAATATTCAACCACTTGAATTAACTTTGTAACTTTTTTAGCATTGTGTGTGTGTGTGTGCACGCGCRCGTGCGTGTGAAGGCTTGGCTATACCGTGGTGTACACGAGGAGGTCTAAGGACAACTTGTAATAGTCAGTTCTCTCCTTCTGCCAATGTGGGACCCAGGGATTGAACTTAAGCTGTCAGACAGCAAACTGAGTCATCTTGCCAGCGGAAAAGTTTCCTAAAAAAAAAAAAAAAAAAAAAAAGTCTTAGGATACCAATCAGAAAACACAAAACAAAACAAAACAAAAAACCCTACAAGGATATAAAAGGTGAAATTATACATAACTCAGTTTCTTAACTTTTCCTTCAATTTAAGGTGTTTTTTTTTTCTTTTGTCTTTTTTGCTCAGGTAATTTGGCGCAAACCAGAGCTAGGATCACTGCATCCTCACGATCTTTGCCTCCACATTTCAGTGCTGGAAAGGCCAAGGTGAGCAGATTTGTTCCACGGATGGGGCTGGGAGTCAATGCTCACGCTGGAGCAAGAGACGCGTCTCTCCATCTGCCTCTGACTGCGCCTGCGCAGTCTGCAAAAGCGACCTGCGGGGTTCGCTAAACAAAGGGAACTTTYAAAGTTTAGGAAATTTGAATCATGGAATGCTTGCATTCCTGATAGATAAAAATACCTAACGTAGAGGATGATAACATATGTACAGTCTTTTTAGAAAGAAGATAAACTGTTTTCTGTGAGAGTAACACAGAAGGTGAGAATCAGCAAGGAAAAACAAACAAAACCACCAACAAACCATTTCCTGTCCTTTAAACATGAGTTACGCGGGGGCCATGTTAGGAGGGTTCATACATACCCAACCATAAAATAATATCCAGCTGCCTGGCCCTTCCAACTGATGCTTAGACAGGACCGCAAGGAGCACCTGACGGATGCCTATTGTGTAGACACTACTCCCCGTTTGTCTGTCGTACAGCTTTTCATGGCTTTAGCCGCCAGCGGTCGATCACGATTCAAATTCAAACGTATTAAATGAAAAATCTCGTAAATAAGTGACTGGTAAGTTTTACACGTGCTCTCATCTAAGGGCAGTACGGGCTCATGCTCTCTCCCTGGGCTCTGATAAGAACCATCCTTTCAAGAGGTGAATCCACGTTCTATGTCTACCTATCCTCTAGTCCTCTAGTGGCCACCTCAGTTGTCGGGTTACCTGTGACATCAAAGTGCTTTTATTCTCAAACCTAATGTTGTCTCTCAAACATAAGATGCTGGCAATTTTGATGTGGAGGGAAAAAAACAACAACCAAGTTTCTATTAATACGGTACAGTTTAGAATTGACCATTGTATTATTAGTTGTTCATTTCTTACTGTGCCTTATTTACAAGTTAAACTTTATCATACAAATGTGTGCATAGGAAAAGGGGTGACAACTTCAGGCATCTCTTCCAGTATAACCCCTAAGGATAAGAAAAAAAAGTCCTAACCTGAAAACCAATTGTCTTAAAAGTGTTAGAGTAATAAGTAGTTCACAACTCTGAATTTTCTTACTTTTTACTTATACAACATATAAACTTACTTCATTAAAAAAATTAGCTAATTTGATCACATATAATCCCATTAAATATTACTCCAGAATTGACACAAGTGCACATATTCATACTTTCTTTTTTGTGTTTTTAATCGGATTTGAGGAGCTTTCTTTTCTTTTCTTTTCTTTTTTAATTGGATATATTCTTTATTTACATTTCATTTCCCTTTTCCTGGTTTCCCCGCCCCCCCAATGGCCCATATGTCTTTTTCCTCCCCCCTGCCCCGTTCCCCTATTCACCCCTTCTCACTTTCCTGTTTTGGTATTCTCCTACACTGCTGCATTGGG
>BDUI01015103.1:0-14322 GCA_002335545.1 Apodemus speciosus
AGAAATACTTGGCCGTACAGTCTCATGTGAAGTAATTTCTCACATTTGAGAGAGATTCTCTCAAATCTCTCAATTTGTGCCTTGTTCTGAATGTTCCAACAGCAGAATGGTCTCATTTCATGGTGAATTTCTACACTTATGCAGGGCACCAAGGAGGGAAAACATGTTCCTAGCTGTGCTCTCCTACTTAGAAACTGTTTGGCCTCCATGTTCTCATCTGTACAGCAAGACATGAACAACATATCTGCTTAGAAATTATGCTTAYAGAAGGTGATATTGATTATTTTATTCTTTAAGATTTTATAAAGATACGTGTCAGATTTGTTTTCAGGTAAGTAAAGTTTCCTTATTCCATGTTTCATTGTTCCTATTGCAGACTTGATTCTTAGGTCCACTGCATTTTGTAGAATTCATATTTGTATATGTATTATTCAGAGTTCTCTAGGGATGCAGAATTTATGGAATATCTCTCTATATTGAGGRAATTTTTTGTGATGACTTACAGTCTGTAGTCCAACTGCCTGAACAATGGACAAGTCCAAGAATGGGAAGTCCAAGAATCTAGTAGTTGGTAAGTCCCATGAGACTAGTTGCTTCAGCTGGTCTTCTGTAGAACTAGGTTCCAACAGATGTGCCAGCAAGTAGGTGCTAGCAGRTAAAGAAGAGTGARCTTTCCTTCTTCCAATGTCCTTATGTAGGCCTCCAGCAGAAGGTGTGRCCCAGAGTAAAGGCRTATACCTCCATGCCTGGATCTGGGTTTTGCATTGTCCCAGGCTAACTTTGATCTCAGAGATCTCATTGTCTCAGTCTCCTGGGATTAAAGGTGTGTACTACCTTGCCCAGGCTTAAATATTTTCATTGGCACAATGCCTCATGATCTCCATGCCAAGATCCAGGTCAGAAACTTGTGTCTTCCAACTTCAAGATCTGGATCACAAATGAGCCCTTCAATTCTGGATTGTAGCTCATTCCAGATATAGTCAGGTTGACAATGAGGAATAACCATCACAGTGTAGAACTGCCTTCTCAAGGGAGTAAGAGCTCCATGAAGTAGAAATATTTTCTTTAGTTTTATATATTCGCCACAGCCCTTGTTCATAGTACACATTCAATACATTCTGATGAATCAATTACTTGCATAATGGGAAAGATCTATYCTTTGTSAAAAGAAAGGTATGTTCAGATTGAATGTTTGCTAATTTTGTATTCACAGTAATTCCTCTGAGGCAGTTTATGTACCAATAAATATAAATATTCCCCTTTTGTCTTCGATCTAGTACTGATTGCAGTGCTTGAGATTGTGTTATTATTATCTTGAAAACTATATTAATAAACAAGCACTGTTTTCCTTGTGAAAAATTTAACTCTAAAGAAAATATCCTACAGTGCTTCTGTTTTTTTAAAGTTAATCTCTTGTTAAATTTTCATTATATTACCTATGGATTCCTAAAATCATATTTTGCCTGTAACACATATAGGATTTAGCACTATTTTTTTCCTTATAGTTTTACCAACTTCTTTGTGCCTGCCTTGTATGYCCAATCATATACATTTTGAGAATAATCATGTATTATTTATCCTTTTGCTTTTCTTTTATCTTTCCCATACATTGCTTCTCTTCCAAATAGAGACTCCYAGATAAAGGAATAGATCAGTACTCAGTGTTRGTTGATAATGGCCAGTACCCAAGAGCAGGCAGTGGCAACTGTGATGTGCTGGCTTTGGGAGGACCCATCTCATTTGATGTAGCATCCCAGCCAGCAGATAATGACAAAATTGCGCTGAGCATGAAGGGGAACAAAAAGAAAGATAAGATTTGGCTCCTTCTCAACAGGAACTGACAATCTATTTGGCAAGATAAAGCACACCCACACAGAACTGCTAAGGAGCAGAAATGGACAGAATATGATTAAGTACCCACTATATTCTGAGGAAGAGACACAAGAAATTCTCACAAGTGAGCTGGAAGTGAGGAAATTGTTACAAAACTTGGATGTGACAAAGACAGAATTCCATAGGTGTTTACAGGCTTATTATGTGTTAGCCATTGTGACAAGCCAAGCAATACTCTGTATGTTTATCCATATGCATGCTTGTGCTGATTCTCACTCCTTTTTTTGTCTTTTCCTTTCTTTTTTAATTTTTTTAAATCATAAATTAGACCATCATGAGTTGTGGCCCTCTGTATATCTGTATAGTCACAAATTCACATATGGTCTTCAGCTAATGGGATCTTTGTTGTTGTTGTTGTTGTGTGTTTATTTTTTATATCATGTATATGAGAGTACACTGTTGCTGTTTTTGGACACACCAGAAGAGGGCATCGTATCCCCATTACAAATGGTTGTGAGCCACCATGTGATTACTGGGAATTGAACTCCGGACCTCTGGAAGAGCAGTCAGTGCTCTTAACCTCTGAGCCATCTCTCCATCCTTAATTTTCACTCTTGAAATAAAACATTAGGTTTTATTTAGACAGAAATCACAAAACATAAAATATTAAMAAAATATAAAATATCTTAACCACTTTGACTCAATTCAGTGGTCACTGGTACTTTCAACCTTCACATTGTTCCATAACGGAGGCTTGGGCTTTCTTCATTTTACAAAACTGAAACTCTCTACACATTAAGCAGCAAAATCCTCATCATCTTTCTCCACGAAAACAATACGGTATCTAAACTCTACAGCAAACTTAGAGGATGATATCAGTATGTCATTTAAGAAGGAATGAAGAGGTGTCGAAGTTAAAGTGTGTATGTGTGTGTGTGTGTGTGTGTGTGTGTGTGTGTGTATTCATGTACACAAATGTATGTGTTCATGGGGTAGTATGCCATACCATGTATGTGGATGGATGTCAGATCTCCTTTCTCATCATGTGTGGCATGAGGATCAAACTTAAGTTGTCAGGTTTGGAAGAAAATACCTTGATGTCCCTTGAATGTCTTCATGAACTTGGAGACATTACCTATTGAGTTGACAATTGCAAGGAAGGGCAAAAAGAGCCTGGTAATATTTTTCCTCATGTTAGAATGATATGGGCATATGGAAATGGAGATAAACATTTTAAATATGGCCCCCAAACTGGAAGAGCTCTATGTTGGCTGAAGCTTTATGAATAACCTTTTCTTATTAAGACAGAATCTGGTAGATGAAGGCACACCTTCCAAACAAGGATAAGGTGATTAGGCACAGCATGTCCAATTCTCAAAATGCTTCTTTGTGGTAGGCACTGTTGTTTTTATTTTAGTGTCTCAGAAAAGAAGACTTTGCCATAGGTTACTGTGCTGATCATTAAACTACTATCTTTCTGTAGCAAAACAGACTGCTGTATTTTATCTTTTAAATCCTGAGATCGGGCATCTGCAAACTAGGCTTTTGCTTAGTTAGTAGATTAACATTGGGTTAGCATATGCTCACTCTTCTGCGATTACTGTTTCTTTTAAGTGAATAGGTAAATGGTTGATTTTAGAACAAAATCTGGAACAAAAATTCAACAGTACTCCGTAGAACAGAGATGATTAGAACTCAAGATCTTCTGCAAAAAGGTAGGAGTTCAAAGATAATGGCATCTAATAGCCCAATGAAATCTCGCCAGGTAGATATGAACCATGAAAGTCATCTAGCATGGAGTGGAACCTGACAGTGGGAATTGGAAATGATTATAGCAATTGTAAAGACAACTATTTAAGGGAGCCAAAAGTTAGAAGCAAACAGATGTGGGTCCTGGCATAAGAACTTGAGATCAAGTACTTAAAAGTTCAGCACAGTGCAAGTGACTAAGTTCTGGGATACTGAGGTATGGGGAAAGGCCCTGTAGGTCACCAGTAACTGGGATGAACTATAATGTATAACAATTTCTGAGTTCAGTGGGATACACAGTTAGAAAGTTAAGTATGGTTTNTGGACACAGAGCCATTTCTCCATCTGCCTGTTTAGATAACAGGATATTGTTGAGACACAGAAATGTTCATTCATCTCACATGCTCTAGAGCTGTCTTTCCATTAACATGGAAGGCCTGCAGAGGCATCACAGAGAACACATGTCCCATGAATCCAAAAGTACTTACCATTTTACAGAAAAGTTTGTTGGCACCAACTCATCCACTAATTCATTTTATAAATGAAGAAACTGAATCTCAGATGGATTAAGGAACTGTACACAGGTCACACCACTGAGAGAACTTAGGTTAGAGACAGTTAGTACATGCATTGAAGAAGAAAAATGATGATTAGCCCACTGACAAGTGTGTTCTAATCGCAARGCRAGGGCAAAATAAATATTTCATGAGTGGATTTAGCACAGAAATAAAACTTGGTTTGACTGATTTGTTTCTCCCACTGAATAAATCGGATATGTCATGCCACAGAGATAAAGCTGAACCCAGACTTCCATCAGTAACATCACAACTGTATACAGTTTTTAAAATGATAGCAAAATGTTTACTGGCCAGCCTCCTGTGTCTCAGCATTACCCAAAAGTTGAATTAAGGATGATATGACAAAGAAGACATTTGGTAATTGYTAGAATCCTGAAGGTGTTAAAACTGACTAACTGTCCCATGTTCTGCTGTAGCACCCGCTGACACTGATGAAATCTATAGAAGTAGGGCACATTTCCATAACATGAATATTCAGAGTTTGTGATGCAAGAATTATTATTAAACCACCAGGAAGGAACACATTTTCATTATTTGATCGAATACTAAATGCTGTCTTTTAAAAGTAATTCAGTATGAATATTTTGATAATGTGCAAAAGAGATGTTTGGGGGGGGAAACTCAAACGTTTTATATATTACATAATCGGGAAATTAAATTAAGTTTAAGCTATATAAGACATCTAGAGGAACTGTTTTTGAATCATTAAGTATATTTYACCAATCCCGGTCCTGCATATTTTGAAGTATAATATGATAGAAATCCAACTAGAACTTGTTTCAAATATTTTGTATACAAATATAGTATGTAGAGGCCAGAGGGATGACTTAGCCCATAATGGTGCTTGTTGCAGATGCCCTCAGTGTCATCCCTGTGACTCATAGKGTATAAGGAGAGAATCAACTCTTGGAAATCATTCTCTTTCCTCCATATCATAGTGTGCACCTTCCCACATAATACATACATACATACATACATACATACATACACACACATACATATATGCATAATAGATAAGTATAATAAAATATTACATTTCTAAGCATTTTTAAGCATGCATGTGTTATCCTGACAATAAACAAACACTACAGTAATGTTGTGATGTTGTACATGTTTGCCACAGTTCTAAGTGAAGATAGTGCCATTTCTTATTGATTCATTTATTTATTTTTATTGAAAATATTTTTTACACAATAAATGCTAATCATGTTATCCCCTTCCTCAATTCTCTCCAGATCTTATCCATCCTNAAGAGTTGGAAATTGTTATTTTTTTATATCTCACCATTTGGATCATTAGTTGGAATTAATTATGAAAGACACAGTAAGTCACTGTAGTGAAATACTTGTAAGTATCTGGTTTTAACTGGAATGTTCCTTGAATTCTGGGACATTCATTGATCATGAATGAACTACCTTTCTTTTTTTTTAATTTTGAGGTCCTCTGCTAGCTATGGTATCCTTGGGCCTTCCCTAATCTAAGYCATGGGGCAATGTCTGGAGACACCTTTGCTTGTCATAAATAAAGGTTAGGAGAACTATGATTAGGTTGCTTCATCTAGTGGGTAGAGGCCAAGCATGCTACTGACTATTCTTTGATATATGGGAAGACCTCTTGTCAAATAAATACTTGGCCAAAAGAAGCCTAAAGTTAAATTAAGGAGTCCTYCATTCTTCTTACTCTCCAGCCATCCTTTTACAGAGGTCACATTTTGGGGGTAGTTGTAATACTCCTATTAACTAATGCTTCTCACTTTCTTTTAAAGATTTACTTTAATTTTATTGCTTATTTATGTGTATGTTTTTATGACTRTGTATGCCATTTGTGAGGTGTCTTTAGAGGCTAGAGATAGCTATAGCATCATTTGGAACTGCAGTCATGGTGGTTATGTGCTAACCTAAATGGGTACTGASAATCACCCAACAGGGTTCCTCTAAGACAACAGCAAGCACTCTTTGSGTCTTTCTCTAGGCTTGGCACTTGTTTTGATTGTAACAGTATCATCTTTAAGTACACTTATGTGCATGAAGTCTTCAGAGATTATATGTTCCCTCTGTAGCTTCCCTATATGTGTTTGTGGATACGTAGTTCAACACTGCAAAACAGGGTAAGACCATAGTACTTTGAAAGCCTTGACAAAGGGTTGACATAAAACTTTACTTTTTGGGTCTTTTACTATCTGATCTCCYCCATGAAAGAGATGCTATACATAGAGCTATAGAATGCTTCTCCCTTTTTCTAAGATTCATTTTAAATGCAGATTAGTTCCTAATGCCCCTTTCAAGTCACAAAACCCAGATCGAAATCCCATCATTCTTGTAAGCAGATATGCATATTCATCCCTCACCCCAAAACAAGAAACTGAACCTTGCAGCATCTAGATGATGATACCACCAGTAAAATATGTACCATCTGATCAAACTGGAGTGACCCTAACTACTCTATGATGAGCAGGGTTCCTTAGGAATTTATCAGAGATATTCTATAGGAATCATTCTGTAATGAGAAATGTCTATGAACTTTAACTACAAATAACAGGGAACTGACAGTTCACTTTCCCTTTTGGTGTTCAGGTGTTAGGTGTATATTGCATCATATAATAATGCTCCAAAAAAAGAAAATGAAAAAAAAAGAAAGAAAAGAAAGACTTGAGGGAAGTCAGCAGGCTAYTGGACACAGAGCCATTTCTCCATCTGCCTGTTTAGATAACAGGATATTGTTGAGACACAGAAATGTTCATTCATCTCACATGCTCTAGAGCTGTCTTTCCATTAACATGGAAGGCCTGCAGAGGCATCACAGAGAACACATGTCCCATGAATCCAAAAGTACTTACCATTTTACAGAAAAGTTTGTTGGCACCAACTCATCCACTAATTCATTTTATAAATGAAGAAACTGAATCTCAGATGGATTAAGGAACTGTACACAGGTCACACCACTGAGAGAACTTAGGTTAGAGACAGTTAGTACATGCATTGAAGAAGAAAAATGATGATTAGCCCACTGACAAGTGTGTTCTAATCGCAARGCRAGGGCAAAATAAATATTTCATGAGTGGATTTAGCACAGAAATAAAACTTGGTTTGACTGATTTGTTTCTCCCACTGAATAAATCGGATATGTCATGCCACAGAGATAAAGCTGAACCCAGACTTCCATCAGTAACATCACAACTGTATACAGTTTTTAAAATGATAGCAAAATGTTTACTGGCCAGCCTCCTGTGTCTCAGCATTACCCAAAAGTTGAATTAAGGATGATATGACAAAGAAGACATTTGGTAATTGNAAACACTACAGTAATGTTGTGATGTTGTACATGTTTGCCACAGTTCTAAGTGAAGATAGTGCCATTTCTTATTGATTCATTTATTTATTTTTATTGAAAATATTTTTTACACAATAAATGCTAATCATGTTATCCCCTTCCTCAATTCTCTCCAGATCTTATCSATCCTCCTTTCCAACCCAACTTTATGTTTTTTCTCTCTTTAAAACAAGTAAGAACAAAACAAGTAATAATAAATCATACAATAAAAACAATCTAAGGAACACAGACAAGACATCACACCAAGAAATATACACATTAACGAAAAAAGAAATAAGAATAAATAAGCAAATGAACAAAAAAGAAAGAAAGTACTCAAACAAAATGAAATAAGACAAAAAAGTCTGCAAAAATACAACTGAGTTTGTTGTTGTTGCTGTTGTTGTTGTTTTTGTGTTTGCATGGACTAATTACTCCTGGATCTGGGACTTGCTCTGGAGTGTCATTAATATACCCAATGAGACTCCAGTGAAGGAAAGTGATTTTCYCATTGCCAGCAATTGCACACAGCTTCTTGGTTAGAGTGGTGAGCCCATGCCCTATAAATGACACATTAAACTTCTCATGAACWATTACCATTTAAGAAACCTGAACCACAAATTCCCATCATATGTGGGAATTTATACTGAGTATATGTGTGTGACATATACTCAGTTCTGCACAGCAAGATTTCCCGTAGAGAATATAGAAAAGGAAAGAAATTGATTTTGTTTATTTAACTATCAAAATAAACTGGGGGGTACAGCTCAGTGACCTGACCACTGCCTAGCATTCATGAATTGTTGTATATAAAGAACACCTTTGAAACTTCAAAACAAGACTAATATCAAAGCATGATTAAAACTTCAGCTGTATGCCAAGATATGCATTAGGCTCTGGTCTTATACAAATAAATACTCATTTGTCTTATGAAACTTATCTTCTAAATAAAGGCTTAGACAAGTACAAAGATAGTCTCAACAGAAGAGGATTTGTGTTCTATAAGAGAAGCAAGCTCAGAATGCTGTGATGCACAATTTTTCTCTTTTATATCAGTTGCCTTTTATCATCCATTCTAGAGCTTTCTCTTCAATTAGATTAGGTGAAATTGTTTAGTTTAGCAAGAATGGTCGAGGTTTCTCCTCTACTTCTTCCTATGTAGCATGTTGTTTCTACTACCCTGCTTTAAGCTCCAGGCCGACCATACTACCAGTCACCACTCTGGTTCCCTTGGATCTGCGGATGAAACACACACACACAGACACACACACAGACACACACACAGACACACACACAGACACACACACACACACAATTTTATTTTAATGTGCTTTTTAGCTCAATTGTCGGGCACTTCTAAGCCTCCCAGGGCTAATGTGCCCTTACCTTCACTCCTCTAAATCTTCCATCAGTGTAGTTGCCCGGTTACTTTCTCCTTGCTCAGCACCCTAAATCTGTCCTCAGTTTAGTTCTGTTTCTAGTCTCCCACTGGATACCCAAGACCCAGTTGAGGAACAGCCAATGGCCACTCCACCAGAGATCCTGCATGGCTGATGCCTCTTTCTCCCTCCAACGCTTGGCGAATTGTCTTTCCTCCTCTTGTGTCTCCTAGTCTGGAAGCCCTGCCTCTTCTGCCCAATCATTAGCCACTAGCATCTTCATTGATCGAATCAACTGGTGAACAGGATCTTCAGTGTTCACATGTAGCAGATTCCAGATTCAAACCATCAGAACCACACCCTACATTCCTTCATCCCTTTCCTCTTGCAGGTGTCAGATGTCTGCTCCTCCACTTAGCAGCAATGTTGTCTTTCTCCTGACTGCTCACCTTCCTTGGGCTTTCAACTTTAAAATTTTCCTGTTTTTTTTTCTTCATCTCATCAAAACTAAGCAACTCAATCACTCTTTACCAAGGTTTTACCTGGCACATAGCAACTGTGTCCAAATAAGGACACAATTAAGTCATTAAGTTTTGTGTTGTTATCAGCAAGTATATCCATGCATCATGTAGCAATTTTATTTTAATGAGAGATTTTGAGGATTACAAATCATTTATGCTGTAGAGTAGAAGAAAGGTGCCATCTAAAGTTTCAAATGTTGTTAAAAAGAGAAAGAGATCTTTTGGTCCCTCAGATGACACTACCTGAACAAAAGACAAATGAATACGAGGGTTGGGGAGGGAAGGTCAGAGAGAGATTGGAGGGCTCAAAGTGAAATCTATAGACAGTTTTTCAGCCTCACTGCCAATTAGCCCTCACCTTTTCCTTGTATTCTTTCTTAAAATGACATTGGGTCTGTGTATTGCATTGCAATATGATTTATTGGAAGGGCTTGGTTTTTGGTAGGATCACAGTGTTCAAATCACATCTCATTTTTTTTGTTGTTGCAAATATGATGACATGTGTACAAAAATCTTACACCTTTCTTAGTTTCACATTTGTGATCAGAGAAACATTTTCTTTTCACATTCTATCTAATTAGATACTAAGAGTGATTAATAAGTAGAGGCTATTATTTGTGTCTGAGAAGAAAAGCTTTGAGCATGCAGCAAGAAGTATTTGGGAGGCTTATTCCCACAAAGTTAACATCCAGTAAATTTTGATTATTATTATTTTTTTATAAATCTTTTATTGAACTACATTCCTGGACTCATGAGGTAGAAACACTGGATACCCAAACACCTAAACATCCTTATCTGTCTCCAAGGAGAGTTGTAAAGAATCTTCTACAAAGTTGAGCAAAGCCTGTTATCAGCTTTGTAGGAAAGGGGATTGTTGGGAGATATGACAGCAGGAAGGCACTATTATGGGATGTCTCTTTCTGAGTTGAGAGAAGTGTATATATTCATCAAGATGTCAAATGTTGTGTGATATTAGCCATAGTGGGGGGGAGTGTTTTGCTGGTTAAAATAAAATATCTTACACAACTCCTTAACTGAGCAGAGCAATGGATGGAAACTAAAATAAGTAAATGGATTTCAGTTAGATTTCTGTTGCAATGAAAAAATTGACTGAGGGAAACCAACTTAACAGATAAAAAGGTTTATTGTAGGCCTTAGACACTGCTTGGTCTGCTTGCTCCTGGACCTGCCAAGTAGAATTTCATCATGCACACTTCATGGTAGCCAGGAAGCAAAGAAATGAAGCAAAGAGTCAGTGTGCTAATGTGTGCCTTAAGGAATGTTCCCAAGGAGATATTTCCTGCAAAAGCCTTCAAATCCTAACATTTTTAACCATCTCTTAAGAGATCCAGGATGTAGATCCTGACCCCTTTGGGTGTCAAACAGCACTTTCAACAGGTATCTTATATCAGATATTTACATTATGATTCACATACTAGCAAAATTATAAACTAGCAACAAAAATAATTATATTGTTGGGGGTCACCAGGACATGAGGAACTGTCTCAAAAGGTCNTCACTCCTCTAAATCTTCCATCAGTGTAGTTGCCCGGTTACTTTCTCCTTGCTCAGCACCCTAAATCTGTCCTCAGTTTAGTTCTGTTTCTAGTCTCCCACTGGATACCCAAGACCCAGTTGAGGAACAGCCAATGGCCACTCCACCAGAGATCCTGCATGGCTGATGCCTCTTTCTCCCTCCAACGCTTGGCGAATTGTCTTTCCTCCTCTTGTGTCTCCTAGTCTGGAAGCCCTGCCTCTTCTGCCCAATCATTAGCCACTAGCATCTTCATTGATCGAATCAACTGGTGAACAGGATCTTCAGTGTTCACATGTAGCAGATTCCAGATTCAAACCATCAGAACCACACCCTACATTCCTTCATCCCTTTCCTCTTGCAGGTGTCAGATGTCTGCTCCTCCACTTAGCAGCAATGTTGTCTTTCTCCTGACTGCTCACCTTCCTTGGGCTTTCAACTTTAAAATTTTCCTGTTTTTTTTTCTTCATCTCATCAAAACTAAGCAACTCAATCACTCTTTACCAAGGTTTTACCTGGCACATAGCAACTGTGTCCAAATAAGGACACAATTAAGTCATTAAGTTTTGTGTTGTTATCAGCAAGTATATCCATGCATCATGTAGCAATTTTATTTTAATGAGAGATTTTGAGGATTACAAATCATTTATGCTGTAGAGTAGAAGAAAGGTGCCATCTAAAGTTTCAAATGTTGTTAAAAAGAGAAAGAGATCTTTTGGTCCCTCAGATGACACTACCTGAACAAAAGACAAATGAATACGAGGGTTGGGGAGGGAAGGTCAGAGAGAGATTGGAGGGCTCAAAGTGAAATCTATAGACAGTTTTTCAGCCTCACTGCCAATTAGCCCTCACCTTTTCCTTGTATTCTTTCTTAAAATGACATTGGGTCTGTGTATTGCATTGCAATATGATTTATTGGAAGGGCTTGGTTTTTGGTAGGATCACAGTGTTCAAATCACATCTCATTTTTTTTGTTGTTGCAAATATGATGACATGTGTACAAAAATCTTACACCTTTCTTAGTTTCACATTTGTGATCAGAGAAACATTTTCTTTTCACATTCTATCTAATTAGATACTAAGAGTGATTAATAAGTAGAGGCTATTATTTGTGTCTGAGAAGAAAAGCTTTGAGCATGCAGCAAGAAGTATTTGGGAGGCTTATTCCCACAAAGTTAACATCCAGTAAATTTTGATTATTATTATTTTTTTATAAATCTTTTATTGAACTACATTCCTGGACTCATGAGGTAGAAACACTGGATACCCAAACACCTAAACATCCTTATCTGTCTCCAAGGAGAGTTGTAAAGAATCTTCTACAAAGTTGAGCAAAGCCTGTTATCAGCTTTGTAGGAAAGGGGATTGTTGGGAGATATGACAGCAGGAAGGCACTATTATGGGATGTCTCTTTCTGAGTTGAGAGAAGTGTATATATTCATCAAGATGTCAAATGTTGTGTGATATTAGCCATAGTGGGGGGGAGTGTTTTGCTGGTTAAAATAAAATATCTTACACAACTCCTTAACTGAGCAGAGCAATGGATGGAAACTAAAATAAGTAAATGGATTTCAGTTAGATTTCTGTTGCAATGAAAAAATTGACTGAGGGAAACCAACTTAACAGATAAAAAGGTTTATTGTAGGCCTTAGACACTGCTTGGTCTGCTTGCTCCTGGACCTGCCAAGTAGAATTTCATCATGCACACTTCATGGTAGCCAGGAAGCAAAGAAATGAAGCAAAGAGTCAGTGTGCTAATGTGTGCCTTAAGGAATGTTCCCAAGGAGATATTTCCTGCAAAAGCCTTCAAATCCTAACATTTTTAACCATCTCTTAAGAGATCCAGGATGTAGATCCTGACCCCTTTGGGTGTCAAACAGCACTTTCAACAGGTATCTTATATCAGATATTTACATTATGATTCACATACTAGCAAAATTATAAACTAGCAACAAAAATAATTATATTGTTGGGGGTCACCAGGACATGAGGAACTGTCTCAAAAGGTCRAGGCATTAAGGAGATTGAGAAACACTGTCTTAAGAGGGTCTTCATCTGAAGACCAAGACTTCAACAAATGGCACCTTTAATATTTAAATCATAACGCAACACAACACAAATCTAACTCATAATAGTTGCCCTCTTTTTGTTGTCCAGCAGAAGAGCTGGGCTTGGAATAGGCCATGGGGATGGACAAGTGTTGCCCAAGTCACTGGGATGCAGAGGCTGTATAATCGCATTGACCATGACTTTTAGGCCAATAGAGTCACTGTGAAGGCTCAGGTGCTGAGTATTTGTGAAATGAAGAAGACACTGTCATGTCCTTTGGAAAAGAAAGTCCATAAAAAGCTAGTATGAAATGTCCTGTAATGTAGCCCAATTGGGAAGGCAAATAAAAGCAGGAAGAATCAGGGAGGCAGCAGCTGCTGGTATTAGTGGCCATTCTGGGATGGTTTCCCAAAGGCCAGAGATGTGCCAACAGTCCGATGATAGCTTTTATATTATATGAGGGCAAGTTGGTGCTCCCCCTGGTAACCTGCTTCATAGCTGTTGTTCCACCAAACATCATGGCTTCTCCTTTGATTCTGGAGTTTCCTGAGACTGTGCCAGGAAATGAAGAGCCCTTTCTCTATAACAACTGATTTCACCAGGACAGTGTGGGAACGGTTTCAAAAAAATATTCTACGTTAACTGCTGTGGGCCACATTTCTCATGTTCAGTTTCATGCAGGCAGAATTTAGGATGGATCTCTTTATACCTACCCAAATACACAAACTTTTTATAGAAAATAATATTTTCATACATTATGTATGATTATTGTTTCCTCTCCACTGTGCCCTTACCTCCTCATCCATAAAATTCTATGACTTCTTTCTCTCTCTAGAAATAAATATGCCAATAATAAAATTAAAAGACTAAAATAAAACAAAGAAAATAGAAGATGAAAAACCACAAGACAAGAGAAACACACATACATAGAGACACATCCATAACCTCACACACATGCAAAACATAAAACACAAAATCAGAACTCTTAATAGATAAGCAGAAGTAAGGTAAAACAAAGCCCAAAGTATTATGAGACAAAACATGTCAACAAACAAACATACACACAAACYAACCATTGACTCATTGTGTATTAGCCATCTGTTGTTGGGCATACGGACTCCCTTAAGTGTGGGTTGTTTACCAGTAGGACTCCATTGGAGAAAGCTAATTTGCCTTTGGTAGAAGTTGTCAATTGGAGATAGCTTCTGGATTTGGGATGAGGGTTTTCTTCTCAATACTGGAACCTCATCTGGCTTGATTCTGTGCAGGCTCAGTGCATGCTGCTAGTGTCTGTGTGAGTGAGTTTGTATGAGCAACAGCCCTATTGTGTCTGGGAGGCACTGTTTCTGTGGTATCTTTTACCCACTCTT
>BDUI01015103.1:20826-34367 GCA_002335545.1 Apodemus speciosus
GGGGGGGGGGGACTGGGAAAGGGGAAAGCATTTGGAATGTAAACAAAGAATATAGAAAATAAAAAAATAATAAAAAATTTCAAAAAAAAATTGGACTAAAGGGGCTTGGGTGGCTTTCTCGGGGCAGGTAGCTAGGGGTGGGGTGGGGGTGTCCTGGATCCTGCAATAGTGGTACTGGATACAGCAGTAGTGGTACTGTCTGCAGCAGCACTTTGTTCTGAGCCCATTTGGGCAATGAGAGCCTGGGCAGGCAGTGGGAAGGGGTCAAAGATCAGAGGATGTGTGCTTTGGAGAAAGCCGTCCCCTAAGTGTTACAGTGCTGTAAAAGCAGCCAGTCTCAGACGATCCTTGATGAAATAACTTCTGTGCTTTATTAACATTTGGGGAATTTAGGAATACTATATGGGAGCTGAGTGACACTCAAGTGGGAGAGGCAGGAGGATCCCTGAGTCCGAGGTTGGCCTCACCTTCAAAGTGTGTTCTTGGACAGACAGTGATGGACCAGCCTGACCCCATCTTAAGATTAGAAGCCCATATGATTATAAGATCAAAATAAGTTCATTTCTCTTTTCTGTAAAACTTAAATTTAACCATGTATCAGTTCATTGTTTTGCATTTGGCGTGTTCCACACCATATACCCTGACCTCTACCCTTTACACTGATAAGATGTTCTGCCAAATAATTTTGAAATATTCATCCAAATTCCTACATAATTAAAAGAAAATCCCCCAACAACAACAACAAAAAGAATGATAGCCTTCCTTTCCTTAATGATTGTGGCAGGACTGGTCATGCTAGCCACCTACCTAGTGGCAAAGCTCATAGCAAGAGACTTCATGTAGTGATTAAAAGTCTTGCTGTCCACTAGTTTCCAGGTACTGGGGAAGACATCTGCTGAGGTGCTGTAAGAGAGGAGGCTTACAGGCACTATAAATGGCCATAATGAATATGTCCAACAGCTGAAATTTAGAAGATACAATTCTGTCCATGTCATTTCTCACGAACCTTTTAGTTAATAGAGGTCACCAGTAGAAATGAAGTATTAGAGAAAAGGAAGCCTGGCATTTATTTATTTATTTATTTATTTATTTATTTATTTATTTATTTATTTATTTAATACAGTGATGATTTTTAGGATTGCTTGTTAGTGCAACAGTTCAGTGTTTAATGGTAGTAATTATAGCTATGATTTTTCTGAATTGAGCAGAAACTCATAGATCCGATTCGAGAGTCAGAACATCATTAGTGATTAAAAGTCTCCATGCAGTTGGGTATGCAAGATCTTCCCAGAAACAGAGCCTGAGAACAGAGATACTCAGTTAAAGGTACGTAGYTTAATTACAAATGTATTTTGCAACTATTCACGAAAAGTCCACTGTCCTAGTTACAGGAGTAATATTCATATTAGAGTTTGTTTCACAGTAGTTTAGAGAAGTGCTACTAAAATAGCACCTTTTTTTCAGTTTTGGCTACAGTTTTGGCTGCAGTAGGGAAAAAATGACAAGGTGGCAGAGGGTGGGGGACTAGAACAGTATATGATTTTTTCCTTTCACTTATGACTTGCTTATAACTTAATAAATTAAGTTACTACCTTAAGACCCAAGCAGATAGAAGATAATGTCCTAGGTGTTGGAGGACCTGGGTATTAAGGTCGCAGTCCGCCAGACTTYCTTTCTTAGCAGGGTTTCTTTTTACGTTTTTCTTTTCTTTTCTTTTTCTTTTTTGCTTACCTTAATGAGAGACTATCTCTAAGCATAGATGCTTGACCCCTGCATGTGCTGCATATTTCAGCATATGAGTCTTGGTCCATCTTTCTGCTCATATGATAATTAGATACTATGTTATATATGATCAATCAGCCCTTCCCATACATAACCCTAAGAATTCTTATATACCCTTTCCCTGGAAAAAGAAAATTAAGCTGACTCCTGGGAGTTCTTCCTGTCATACTCACAGCTGTGAATAAGATTATTTAAAGAACAGGCAGCAAGTCAGGTTCATTCAAAGAGTGGAAGCTAGCCTTTTTGAAAAGATAGGAAGGTATGCATAGCTTGAGAAGCGAGCAGAGTGAAGAGTTTAGAGGAAGGAGTGGGCAGGCCCTTCAAGAGCTAAGGGCTTGAGTTTAAAAGTATGTGCATTGATTTATCAGCATAAGAGGTGATTGGTGACAGTGAAAACAGGTAAGGTATCGCCAGGTCAGTGATGTGAGGCATGAATGAGGCAGTTCTGGGGCTGTGTACATCCGTTTTCACATATGTGGCTGTGAGGAAGAACAGAAAGAGAGACATTTAAAAATAAATAGAACTGTTAAGGATAAAGTGAGGTTTGGGTCCGGAACAGGGGATGCTCACACGATTCTGACAAGCAAGGGGAGGAGACCACTAACACTACAAGTTGAGGACATCTAAGATGTGCTTGGATGACTCAGAGGAAAGAATGGGACAGAGGAGAAGACCATTCTTAGGCAGTGGGAGGGACATCTTGTCACTCACTGCAGTAGGGAAAAATGACAAGGTGGCAGAGGGTGGGGGACTAGAACCGTATATGATTTTTTTTCTTTCACTTATGACTTGCTTATGACTTAGTACTCACTAGTGTGTTTATGATTGTTGACTGTTCCTTTAGGGCATTTTGAGGTTATATTTTTCTGTGTTCATTGAGTAGATTTGTTTCAGTTTGTAAGTGGGAACAAAATTCAAATTTATAGAGACAATAGATGTTTTGACATATTATTTTTCCCTTTCCCAGAGGGATTAGTGAGAAACTCTGAAGAGTTTCTACTTGGTTAGCCAGTTTGCAGACAAAGCAGAACCAGGTGATCTGGAGAATGAAAGAGAAGTCGGTTCTGAATTTTTTCCTGACCCATTGTGTGAAATTATTATTTATTTGGAAGTCCATTCTAGCTTGTCAATTATATCCAGAAGTTTTATATAATTGGTTAAAAACAAGAAATGAATGAAATGTTAATTTGAATTTTTCTTCACATAGGAGCTTCAAAAACTCACAGTTAAAACAGTAGTAAAGAGCTTTCTTGAGATATGAATTCTAGTGCATATTTGGTTGAGTATTTTTTAAATAAAGTAAAAATATTTCATTGGCAAAGAGAATCTTTATTGCTAACAATATAATTAAGAATATTCCCCTTCTAATTTAGCATGGAGCCAAGAGATGTTATAATTCAGAGATATGAAAAGTAGATGTGTGGTCTCCCAGGTACATCAAGAAGAGTTACTTTTCTACTCAAACATGAAGCAATATGGCCAGACATCTGAGTACAGGGAGGGAAAAGGTGCAATACTAGATCTAGATTAATGATAAACATATGTAAAGTCTGTTTGTCTTCAAAACTTTTAAAGAGATAATTACTAAAACCAATTCAGTAAATAGTGACACTAATACAGAAAAGCCTAAACATAAACCTTATCACATAATTTGCAAATCAGAGGCTCTTGAATATGTTCAGTTGCTCTGCTTATTTGCTGTGTGTACGTGCAAGTATACATTTAATATTTGTGTGTGTCTTAATCTGGGTTCTTTGGCTGGGGAGAGACACCATAACCATAGTGACTCTTATGAAGGAAAGCATTTAAGTGGTACTTGTTTATAGTTACAGAGGTTTAGTCCATTATCAGAATGAAAGGAAGCACAGCAGCAGGCAGGCAKATATGATCTTGATGAAGGAGTAGAGAGTTCTACATATGGATCCACAACCAGTAKGAAGAGATAGAGACCCCCTGGACCTGGTTTGTGCCCCAGTCCAAAGTACTCCCCAACCTCATCCCAGTGACATACTTCCTCCAACAAGGCTACACTTAAAGACACACCATTCAAATATATGAACGTATAGTGAAATATTGATACTCCTTTTCAAATCACCATGGTGTGTAATAGTGGATGTACAAGTGTGAGCAAGCACATCTGGAGGCCAGAAGTTGACACTGTGTGTTATTCTCTCCATTAATTTTCTCTGTGATAGAGTCATATACAGGACTCAGAGCTCATTGATAAATCTAAGCTGGCTGGTTAATGAGTTTCAATGATCTACTTACCTCTGCCATGTCCTCTTCTCCTTGCTTTTCTATTCAGCACAGGAGTTACTGGCGTGTACCATACCTATCATTTTACAGGGGTGCTGGGATCTGAACTCAGATCCTTACGTTTGTACAATAAGCAGTGTACTGACCAAGTCATCCTTCTGGCCTCAGATTTTGTCCCTAGAAAGGAAGAATGCAAATTACCTTGCTTTTCTACTGTTACCTCAGATTGAGTTCTAGCAAAGATACTTCTGTATTCTAAAACATCTCAGTTCTTTCATGTTAATTAGGCTAGCTCTAAAGTTTCTGATTGAATGTGGATTTCTTTTTTTTAATTGAATATCATCTTATTTACATTGCCAATGGTAAAACCTTTCACGATTTCCCCCCTCCCCAAAGACTCCCAACCCCTCCTCCCACCCCCTCCACCCATCACATTCCCACCTCTCCAGCTCCCTTTGTTGGGGCCTCTATTGAGCCTTTACCTGACCAAGGGCCACTCCTCCCACTGATGCCCAACAAGGCCTTCCTCTGCCACATTTTTGGCTGGAACCGTGTGTACCCCTTGGTTGATGGTTCAGTCCCTGAGAGTCACACAGAATATGAAGAGATAAACAAATGTCTTAATTTACACTTGTTATTTTGGCCTTGGCCAGTTAAAGAAATATGGTTAATTCTAATTAATTTGAAAGAACTTACATAGTGATTGTGGAAAAATATCTATGTCCTTAAGGGAAAGCAAAGATGCTGGGGTATGCTGCTTTTATTTAAGGGGAATATTGTTATTTGACTCAACTAACTTTTGTTTGGGGAAGCCTTAAAGTTATTAAAAGTAGGAATAAGGCAAAATTAAATCACAATAGATTAGTTAGCAATTGACAGACAAGTCAGCTCAGGCTCTCTTCAATGACACTGGGAGTTTTGGCTCTCATCTGGAAGTCCTGAGGTACCATCCACTTGAGAGTGGCTTCAACCCACGCTCTCCTCATTCTATTTTTTTCTGAGTTTGGTTCTGTTTTGTATTATGAGCACAATAGGTCCTACAATTCCAAGTTTTACAATTCYTAATAAATAAGAAAAGATGTATGCTCACCTTTGTATTAGGGCATAAATAACAGAAGCTAACAGGTGTTCTGGATAGCCCTGGGCTTGTATTTTGATGCTAATTCCACTCCTCAGAGGGGCTGCAAATAAGGAGTGCCTTGTGAACCTTTTCCCCACCTTCAACTTTTCAAATAAAGGCTTGAGCCAATGATTGGGCAGGAGGAAGGGGAGGAGCTGAGAGTTTCTGGGAGGAGAAAAGGATCGCCAGGAAGGGGGAGGAGCTACAAGGGATTGACAGAGAAGCTGCAGGGAGAGAAACTCTTGGCCTGGAGAACCCGCAAGTCATATGGGATAATATAGATGGGAATAGAGTAGTGTAGTGGGAGATCTGCCCAGTCTAGGTTTATAGTTTGTATTGTTACTGATTGAGTTGAAATTTCTTTTACTGGGTAATTGGGTTGGAAACAAAGTAGCAACAAACAGAGAAGAATGTTCCATTTTGTTTAAACCCACAGAATGGCATCTTGGGCTCTGGTGCTGTTCCCTGTAAAAGGATACCTTACAGAACAGAGAGAATGAAAGTCGATAGGTTGTATTCAGGCAGCAACAATTCCTGTAGCAGGGATTTGTATGATTAATAGTTTTTATTAACTCTCTTTGCCCATTGAAAGTTCTCTATAAAGAAATTTATGTGTTATTACAGCAGCTCTACCCTGACAGAGTCAAGTCTGTGATATAACTGGGGTCATATAAAGACACTAATGTATATGAATGTGCTTAATTTAAACCTAAGGAGCACATTTCTTAGCCCCCACCCTTTCTCTCAAAGACAATAAGAAGTGCTCCAAGTTACTTGTAGCAGAGAAGTTTCTTTAGTAGTCACTGAGTCTTCCCAGCCTGAACTGTGGGACATTTGATTAGTGAAAAGTCTCCACATTCATTCCCAACTTTCTCTAATCCTATCACTGAAGACATCTTGTCTCTGCTCAGTTTGTCAACACAGATAAGGAACTGTTTGCGTACAAACCTGCTAGTGTCTCAGTATAAGCAGGAGGGGCACCCAAAATCCATCCCTCCCATATTAGTTACTTTTCTTGGTGCTATGAAATATATATATATATAGATAGATATTGTAGAAATACTATAAAGCTCACTAAAACCTTGATTTCATACTGCTTATAAAGTCTTAAAGGTTATAATTTTCCTTAAATACCATCTACATTATTTATGTTGGAGGAATGGACTAGATAGCTATGGGGAGATTAAAAACAGCAATCANACTGGCTTATTTGCCTCATAGTTTGTCATATTTGGAGAGGCATATGATGTTAGCATGAAGCTATTGAACACATTGCATCTAATCAGGAAGCAGAGAGATGAATGCTGGGGCCATGCTTGCCTTCTCCGTTTTACAGTTTGAGATCATGTAACAGTGCAGTCTGCATTCAAGGGCGAGTCTTCCTTCCTTAGATAAACTTCTCTGAAAATGGCCTCACATACACACAAGGCTGTGCCTCAGGCAGTTCTATATGTGGTCAAGCTGACAATGAGAATAATTAGCATACCCCTCCAAAGCTATTTCCCCCAAATCTCATAACTTTCTTCTTACAGAATCAGTGAATACTGCAGACGAAATGCATTCTGTTTTATTTGAGGCATAGCTATTGTCTTATTTTATTTTCCCCATTCTTCACTGAGGTTACCATCACCACAGCAGATAGGGCTTGAGGTAGACATCTATGTCGTGCAGTGTACAGTGTTCTTGGAATGGACGGAAAGCCTGTAAGAATCAGACCTATGATTTTTGCTTTGCATCTTCCCCCCATGCTTATGACTCTAGCCAGTCACAGACATTGGTCCTGAGCTGGCTGCCAGTGTGCTGGCACAGCCTTGTGTCTTCAGTGTCACTAGGGCATCATTTGCTCCATGACTCAGAGCATTTGAGGATTCCTGATGTGGATCCCTGGGGCTACCCCTTGTCATTTCCATGCCAGGAAGAGAACTAATGTTCCAGAGAGGCAGTGTTGAGATTCATTCTGAATAATTCCTTGAAGATCCTGACAGACTCCAGCATCTGTTGTCTGTTGTGCTGATCATCTCAATAAACCAGTCTTAAAAAGGTTTTAGAAAATTGAAACATAAAGTGCAGAAAACGTCATCAATTTTAAATATAGACCTTATGAGATTTTGTATATACATATGCCTATGTGCCCCTCCCCCACTAAGATCAAAATTAGAAGATTTTGAGCACCTCAGAATACTCATTTTTGATCACTGTGCTATTTAAAAGAAATAGCTTCAAACTGCATATGTCACTGGAGGCTTGATTTCTTGTACTCAGTGTTACAATGGAGAGCTTACGCAGATTTTCCCAAATGTTATTGGTGGCTTCTTTTTTCTCCCTATGTGTGGTATTCTATGTTCAGTCATTTACAAAGTGTTTTCATATTAGGTATCCTAGTTTTCTCTTACCGCCTCAGGTTTTTTATCCTTTACTGACACCCAAAACTTATCACCTGCATCCATTTCTTCTTTGGTTCTTTACCTCCCTCTCAGGATCTCAAAGTTCCAATGCTATTGTGTTTAACAATATGAGTTTGTTCATTATCGTTGTTCATTTTTTGATATGTGGCCTTCCTCATGGAGGGGTTTAAGTCTTCTCAACTTGAGAAATTCTGAATAGTGTTCTTGTTTTAAACTCTGCAAGTTATATAATCAATTTAAAAGAGATTTTCTTGGGAAGATAAGGCTCAACAAGCAGACATAAATGGTAGACTTTATGCATGAGATCCTATAGATTTTGTATCATGGCTTTATATGAACAGTTGCTTCATGTCCTGAATACTCGCTGTTTGAGCAGCTGTCTATCTGCTGAATTTTCTTGAACCAAGACAGACTCTTCTGATACAAAGGAGTAACCGGGGTTAAGAAATTGATACCTTCATGTAAAGAGACAGCTAGAAAGAAGCAAGGACTTAGAAGAGAAGACCGTATGTGGTGTATGGGCTGTAGGTCTCTATCATCTTCCCTCAGGGCACCTGCACTGTAATTTCTAACATAATTTCTGTGGCAAAATGTGTCTAAAATGGGACAAGTTTTATGAGAGTGTCTGCTGATGAACATCATCAGCTATGGTGGGGGAAGAAACTCTTGATGGCGTGATGAACATACTTTCAGTCTATAATATTTATTTCACACTATATCAGTGAAACCTTTTCTAAGTAACTACTATAAATTGCACAGCCATTACAGTAATTGATTTAAAATTTCACTGCAGATATCACTAAGCTTTGCCCTCACTCAATGACTTTGTTTCCATGGTAACTAGTGTGTTTTAAATGATAAGAAATGTGAAGAGAAGAAAGGATCAATTAGTAATATATAACTCCAATTAAATAAAATTTAGATTTTACCCAGAGAAGCAAATCTTTCAAAAGTGAACACGACAGTCTAACAATATGGTTGGGCTTTGGCAAATGGTGCATACGCTAATGTTAAATAAATCTGCCTGCTATTGTGCAGAGTGTCTGACTACCTCAGACTTAAGGTTTTTATGCAAATGTGAAAATGCAAAAAGCTAATCATGCAATAGGTCCTTACTTAATTATCTATTGTCTAGATCCCTCCTGCCTCCTTCTCTTATTTGCCATCTTTTCATCCTTTATTGGCATTTCTAACATAAAGAAGAGGAGGGAAATTAAAATGATTTTATTTTGCTTCTCAAGAGCTCTGCCCGTGAGAACACATCAATTACTTCATTTATCAAGGGTATATTGAACACATTCCAAACACTGATGATCACTGCTGTTCCTCAATTAGGCAAAGCCCTTTTCTGCTAAGATGTGTATTCAGATGTGTATTCAGGGTTGTCTTTGCCTGGGAAGCTCTCCTCTAATCTATGCATGGGACACTCTCTGTTTCTTTTACATCTCTACTCTTCTGTCAGCTTCACCATGCAACCTTACTGCCATCCTTTGTGAAACAGAAACTTTAACCCCCACAGAAATCCTCTACATCATCTACCTTACATGCTTTCCTTTCCATATTTCTTAGAATGCCACCTAACATTCCTTTATTCACTGATTCCCTCACTCTACATAGCCTCACTAATGTAAAATGTATGGTGTGTAGACACAGAAGATTTCTCTGTTGTTTTCCTTTTACTGTTATGTGCCCAGATTAGAGGAGTTGTATGTAGTACTCTATGTACATCATCTTCTGGGAGCATCTTCTCTGTTTTTAGTGACATCATTACTTAAGGATGAAAGACACAGTGTTTCTCCTTTATTCTCAAAAGATTTGTATTTACTAAAGAAATTTATAAGCAAGATTGCAGTGGAAGATTATGTTAGATGATTTTTTTTCCCATTATTAAAAGTAGATATTTTTTCATGCAATACATTCTGGTCCTTGCCACTTCCCCTCCTGTCCAGATCTAGGCCCCTGGAAACCAAACAGATATCAAAGGAATAATGATAAAATAAAATATATTGGAGACAACCTGTAATATGGAAAACAAGCAATCAATGTAAAGAGCCAATGAAAAAGCCCAAGAAATGCACACAGGTGKAGAGACACATGCACTTACATACTCAGGAATCCCACAAAAACCCCAAACCAGAAGCCATAATATATAAGGACTTGCAAGGTTAAAAAACCAAAACCAAAACCAAAACCAAACCATAACAACTGCTCTAACATAACATTATGAGACAAGGACAATCAGAAGACGCCATTGAATTGGCTTTTTATTGGCCATCTACAGCTAGACAAGGTGTCTACCTTTATGAGTGGTTTGTTTTCCCAGTTTGATAACCTTGGAGAAAACTAATTTTTGTTATCAAATTGGAACTAACTTCTGGGTTAGGAATGTGGGCTTTTGTCCACTTTTATTCTCAAATCTGGAGTGCCCAGGTCTATACATGTCGGGAGCATGCTGCCCGCTTCAGTTTGTATGTGTGCCAGCCCTGTTGTGTCGAGATGACCTTGATTCCTTTGGTGTCTTCCATCCTCTCTGGCTCTTAGAATTTTTCTACCTTCTATTCTGTAGTATTCCTTTAGTCCCGAGGGAAGGGATTGGATGGAGAAATCTCATTTAAGACTGAGTGTTCCAAGTCTCAGCATCTTGTCTGGTTGTATGTTTTTAGTTTCTTCAGGAGAATGCTTCTGTAATGACAGCTAAACAAGCTATTGATCTATGAGTATAGCAAAAATATTGTTAGGAGTCATTTTATTGCTATATTCTTTTAGGAGAGCAATAGTATTGGTTTTCTCCTAGGTCTTTGGTTCTTGACCACCCAACAACATTGAGTTCCATCTCATGGAGTTGCCCTTAATTTAAATCAGATATTTGTTAGTTACTCTCCCGATCTTTGTGCCCCTATTGCACCAACGTATTTTACTAGTACAAGTTACCATTGTATAATGAAGGGTTGTAGTTGAGTCGGTATTTACTATTCTTCTTTGGTACAGTGCAGGGTACAGTCCAGAACAATGAATACTAGTCATCACTGATGAGGAGTCTAGATAGGCACAAGCTCCACTCCCTCATATTCAATAATCTGGATGGCTGCTATATTCAGTAATAGGGACTTCCCTACAATTTGCAAAGAGACACCAGTAGCCTTTGCGATAGCCTGGCTTGTTTTGATATTCTCATGAGACCCGTTTGGCTAAGGATTCAATTATATATAACCTATTTCTGGTACTAGATGCTTCCTTTGGTGATGAGATACGTTTAATTGCAGCTCTGTCTCCCCCCATTCTTTGACGGTTTTAGGCTACCTTCATATATGTGTGTCTTATAGGATGCTTCTACTGTATTAGGTTTGTATACAACTCCTCAAATGGTCCTTAGTTTTAGCTGTCTCTCCTAATATTCACCCCATACTCTTCTCTCTCCAATCCTTTCTCATACTCTTATTTAAGTTCTCTTCATATCTATCCATAACTACCAATTCTATTTGCCCTTCCTAAGGAGATCCCTCCCTCCAGCCCTGTCCCTTGATTTCTACTTAACCCATATGCTTTTATTACAATAGCTTTAGTCCTACTTGAGATCCTAGGTGGTGGATACCTCTGGTAGTTTCTTAACTTAATAATATTAGCAATTATCATCATTATCACATTATTATATTTTTATTTTAGCATTCAAGAATGTTTTTTACTATACTGTTTTTTTTCTGTGTTCTATATGAAGCTGAAAATATCCTTTTAAGGTCTGCAAAGAATTGGATTAGAATTTTTGATGGGATTGTATTGAATATATTTTTCACAGGATGACCATTTTTACTATATTAATCCTACAGATTTACGAGCAGGGGAGATCTTTCCATCTTCTGATATATTTTTCAAATTCTTTTTTCAACATCTAAATGTTTTTATAATACAAATGTTTTCACTTGCTTATTAGAGTTACTCCAACATATTTTATATTTTTGAGGCTCTTGTGAAAGGTGTTGTTTCCCTAATTTCTTCCTTAGTTCATTTGTCATTTGTATGTAGGAAAGATAATGATTTTCTTGAGTTAATTTTGTACCCTGCTACTTTGCAGAAAGTGTTTATTAGCTGCAGGAGTTTCCTAGTGGCATTTTAGGGTTACTATGTATACTATCATATCATCTGCAGATAAAGATACTTTGACTTCTCTTCCATTTTGTATCCTTGATCTCCATCAGATGCCTCATTGCTCTAGCTATATATTATAATGAAATAGATATGGAGAGAGTAGAAAGTCTTGTATTGTTCCTGATTTTAGTGAACATGCTTTGAATTGATGTTACTATGGGCTTTCTGTAAACTGTCATTAATATGTCAAGATATTTCCCTTGCATTGCTAGTCTTTCCAGGACTTTAACATGAAGGAGTTTTGGATATTGTCATAGGCATTTCTTTCCTTTAATAAGATGATCATGTGGTTTTTGTCATTTGATCTGTTTATATGATGGATTACATTAATTGATTTGTGGATATTGGACCATCTCTACATCTCTGGGATGATGCCTACTGGATAATGGTGACTGATCTTTTTGATGTATTTATGGATTTGGTTTGCAGCTATTTTATTGAGAATGTTTGCATCTGTGTTCGTAAGGGAAATTGATTTTTAATTCTCTTTCTTTGTTGGGTCTTTACATCATTTAGGTATCAGGGAAACTGTGATTTTATAAAAAATACCAAACAAACTGGAAAGTGTTTCTTCTGTTTATGTTCTGTGAAATAATTTGAGAAGTATTGACCTTGAAAGAAAGTCTTGAATGAAGACATCTGGACCTGGATTGTTTGTTTCATTTTTTGTTGGGAGACTTTTAATTACTTCATATATTTGAAGAACGGTTATAGTTCTGTTGAAATTGTTTATATGATCTTGATTTAACTTTGTTAGGTGGTATATGTTGGGAAAATTATCCATTTCTTTTACATTTTCCAGTTTGAGTACAGGTTTCTAAAGGATGTGTCTGGATTTCTTTTGTGTCTGCTGTTCTACCTCCCCTTTTGTCTCTAATTATGCTAATTTGGATATTCTCTCTGTATTTTGTTTAATTTGCTCGGGGTGTGTAATGTTACTGGATATCTAAAAGAAGCAACTTGTCATTTCGTTGATTTGTTTTGTATTTTTGTTGTTGTTTCTTCCCAGTATATTGATTTCAGCCCTGATTATGATTATTTCTTGCCATCTATTCCTATTTAGTGTTCATTTCTTATTATTCTGAAGCTTTCAGGCATGTTCTTAAGTTGGTAATTATGAGATCTCTTCAAATTTTTTTGTGTAGGCACTATTTTAGTACTCTGAATTGCCTTTTACAACAACCTTCATTGAATCCCATATATTTAAATAAAATATACAATAAAAAGAAAAAGAAAAAAAGGGAGGAGAAAGAAAGAAACAGTCAGGCACTCCCTGCTGCCGCCATCTTGGCCACTGCTGGTTCTCAGCAAGCTGGCTCGGGTACCCGAGATATCCCGAGTTTAAGATCTCTGGGGACTCAAGCCACCAGACAGCAATCTGCGCTCAAGAGCTAAGCARAGCAGCAGTCCCTGCTGGCCAGCCAGGTGTAGGTTCTGAGCCCTGCAGGGGATCTTGCACTGCCCACCACCACAGCCTGCTTCGCTGTTGCTTGGACTGGACAAACAGACCAGGTACTGGAGTTATCCCGAGTTATCCTGAGTTTAAGATCTCTGGGGACTCAAACAGCCAGGCAGCAATCTGCACTCAGGAGCTAAGCAGAACAGCGGTTCCTGTGGCCAAACCAGGCATGGGTTCTGTACRTTGGGGGGATCCTGCACTCCCCGCCGCTGCCATCTTGGCCAATGCTGTTCTCAGCAAGCTGGCTCGGGTACCCGAGATATCCCAAGTTTAAGATCTTTGGGGACTCAAGCCACCAGACAGCAATCTGTGCTCAAGAGCTAAGCAGAGCAGCAGTCCCTGCTGGCCAGCTAGGTGTAGGTTCTGGGCCCTGCAA
>BDUI01015104.1:13989-25175 GCA_002335545.1 Apodemus speciosus
AAAAAAAAAAATTCTTCAGCTGCTATTTAGGATTTCAGAGTTCCAGACTGGGACTGTGCACACTGGAGTAGCCTTGGAGAAAGACAGGGTTGAGCATGCCCAACCCACATCCTTGCTCTGCCATTCCCTGACAGCAGCGCAGACCAGAGGCAGCATCTCCTGTCGGTCACAAGGAGTGTGAGCACTCAGCCCCAGCACACAAGCTCTGCATTTTTAGAGAAAGGTGAACCACTCCCTGGAAACTCCTCCAAATACTTAGGAAAGGAAAGGAGTCTTGTCGTTAGCCATAACACTTCGAGGTGCCACTCTAGCGGGTGAGACCTTGGTGCCTCTAAACATTGTGAYACATGTTTTAAAACACAAGTATTAAATTTTACAAGGCGATGCCTGCAGGGTCTAGCTGCTGGGACAGGTTGTAGGGGACCGTGTTTGTCCTTTCCCAAGTCACCATCCTTCCTTACCCTGAGAGTCCACTGCTCCTGACAGCTGGGGGGCATCCAGGAGCCAGTCCGCGAGCTCAGCGGTCCCCAGGAGATTGCTACGGAACTGTTTCCCTCCGTTCACGTTCCAGGTCCCCACRGCGATCTGGATGCGCTTGAAATTCGTGAATTCTGACTGGCGTTCTGTCATGGCCTTCAAGATCCTGGGTGTCGCTGTTAGGGAGCAAAGAGGGCACATGTTCTCTGCAGCCCAGACTGTAGAAGTCCTACCATACTGTACAAGATGTGGGCTGTCCGAGAATGCCCGTCGTGAGCCTGGGGACAACAGACCTGAACACGGTCCACATGAGGATGACAGAGGGCTGACACCTACCCTAACCACTCYACATTCCTGTCTGCAATAAAGCATGGAAAGACGGGGCTGCAAATGTGTCTTCTAGCTATAGTTACAGAGGCACGTGGCACCCAGTGACAAGGGGAAAGCCGAGCACTTACTATTCAGCCCATGATCCTGCAGAACGAATCTGAGGAAATGAAAGTGAGCTGAACTGTAATGAACCACTAATGTGTCACWTTTACGAATAATGGTAAATAATATATGTATGGAATATATATGATGGATGGATGCATGGGATGGATAGATCAATGGATAGATGGAACTTAAATGCCTTATCAACCCAAAACAGCATCTTTGCAAATTTTACCTTCCCTATCCAGCATGTCTGAACGACCATTTTGTTTATTTGACCTAAAACCTAAGGCATTAAAAAAAAAAAAAAAACCATCTCTATATCTCTATCTTCTTAGAGATACAAAATATATCCACAGTTTTAAAAACTAGCAACTTTAGGGCCTGGAGAGATGGCTCAGAGACTCAGAACNAAAAAAAAAAAAAAAAAAGACTGTGAATACCCCATTACCCAGAAGGGCTGTGTTGTCCAGCAGCATCCTGCCTTTGTCTGTGGACTCTTCGTTGTAGACATCCCCGACTAGCAGCAGCTTGATGGCGTCCTGCTTCACCCCGTCGAAGAAGTTGGACTGGATGGTACGAGACATGGATCGGGCTCCATCCTTCAGCTTCCCCACCTGTGTGAGCCCGGACGCTGGGTGAGCCGGATCTGAGCGGCCCTCCTTCCCGCCCCCTCCCCCCTCCTGTCCTCCATCCCCCCCTGGCCTGCCCCTACCTTGGCCTTCCCTTCCAGGGCCCTGCTCCCTGTGAACACCTTGCTTAGGCCRTGCCCATTCAGAGACCACATGGCTTTGAAAGACTCCACAAAGCGGTCGATGATGGGCTTGGAATTCAGCCCCAAGCTCTCGAGCTGCAGATGAAGGACCTGGGGACAAACCAAGAACCACGGTTATTGACAGTTGTCTAGAGAACCCACCGATCTCTCGGGAGTGAGCACCTTACTCATAGAAGGGGATTCCCTACCCTGACTCCCCCAACTTTGTCCAGGCCATTTTCCCTACCCCCTTTTTGGCTGCCTGATGCCAGGTCATCCAATGCTACCGTCAGAGCAGTGGAGGACAAGAGGTGGTAGAGATCGAGCTTAAGAGGCCAGGCAGGCAGTTAGTACCGCGGTGGCACTTGGGTACTCCCTCCCCAGGCCTCAGACCAGTCGTCACAGCCAGCCTCACGCTGCCTTGGCTCTGAGGTATATTCGAAACGATCTAAGGAATGGCTGCTTCTTAAGGGTACCTGGAGCCATTGGGTCACAATGTCTGGGTGACAGAAAAGGCATACGGTGACCAGCAGAAGGTCACCAAGGAAAGCACTCTAAATGTTCTCCCCTGAACATCCCTGTCATCTGACCTATCACTCGAAAGTCAACCCAGGAAAGCCCCTCTTGCCTCCCTGATGGCCCAGGACACGGCCCAGAAGGCCCGAGCTCACCTCAAGAGCAATGAAGCACTGCACGGTGTTGGTTCTATCCAGACAGTCGAGACAGTTCATCCGCAGAGTGCCTTTCTGAACCCTTACAGCCAGGAGACACAGAGCGATCAGGAGGTATGCTGGCAAGGGCAACGACTACAGTACAGTGACCTAGGTTGGTCTGCTCTAAAGAAACCTATTCCAAAAGAAGACCCCTCGCCTCCTCCCTAGTAGCTTCATCAGAAGCGGCGGTACACATCCCGAGAGATCCTGTATGCTAAAAGGACAGGCAGGCCAGAGAGCACACTCTCAGCAGCCCCCTCCCTTCTGTAAGCACAGCTGGTCTGGTTATCTACAATGAATACAATGTTATTCTACAGCCTTTTACGGTGGGTACGTTGTAACCCTCTCCGGAAGCCTCACTCCTGGTGAATGAAGCCGGAGTCCCTGACACCACACCAGCTGGTCAATTAATGACCTTGCTTTGCGTGTTTTTACTTAAAGACACACACTGGCAAACATACACAGGCAGGCAAACTTAGGACGGAGCAACTTGAACTTTTTGGTTTGTAATTTTATAGGGGTTTGACATAAAATGGTTTTATCAGGTAGGAAAACCATTGTTAAAGTCTAGTGGCTCCCACCGGCTGCCGCTTCTTAACAGGGACCCTCCGCCACCGCAATGCAACTCTTGCCCCAAGGAAGGTATCAAGTGTGTTTCCTCTGTAGGGAACAGCCCTGCTGTCTGGTATTTAGAGAGCCAGGCAGCACCTTGGCAGTGAGGTTAAACAAAACCATCACCCAAGAGAGGCACAAAAAAAAAAAAAAAATGAGGAAATGATAGCAGTAAGTAGTGAAAAGATACTTTTTTAC
Organism: Apodemus speciosus; assembly: GCA_002335545.1. NCBI lineage: Eukaryota > Metazoa > Chordata > Mammalia > Rodentia > Muridae > Apodemus > Apodemus speciosus. The sequence goes on from BDUI01015104.1 coordinate 17,176, forward strand.
AGTGAGTGGAGACAAGAAAGCAGAGCATTTGACCTTGATCATTTTCCTGGGTGACAATGTTTCTGCTGCCCTGCATATGTATCTGTGATAGCGATGGATGTGGACGTTGTGAGGACACTCTCGGGTGCCAGGGAGTTTTAGGGAGGAAGCGATCTCATAAACTTGAGATCCCCTTCCAAAGACAGGCTGTGGTTTGAAGAAGCTCCACTCGGAGCAAGGTAACTCATAGCCCGGTGCTGTGGGTCCCTTGGCTTTGTGCCAGCACACCTCAGAGTTCCTGTCCCAGTGTGGCTAAGTCACGTCACCTGAGCTCAGAGGGTTTCGTTTGTTTGGGTTTGTAGTTGTTCTGTATTGTTTCAAGACAGTCTTGGGTAGTCCAGGATAGCCAAGGATAGCCAAGGATAGCCAAGGATAGCCTAGCCTAGTTAAGGTCATAATCTGTGACCTTAAACTTCTAATCCTTCTGCCTATACTTCTTTTTTAAAAAAAAAAAAAGATTTATTTATTTTATGTATATGAGTACACTGTAGCTATACAGATGGTTGTGAGCCATCAAGTGGTTGCTGGGAATTGAACTCAGGACGTCTGCTTGCTCCGGCCCAAAGATTTATTTATTGTTATATGTAAGTGCACTGTAGCTGTCTTCAGACACACCAGAAGAGGGCGTCAGGTCTCATCACCGATGGTTGTAAGCCACCCTGTGGTTGCTGGGATTTGAACTCAGAACCTTCGCAAGAGCAGTCAAGTGTCCTTAACCTTTGTACCATTTCTCCAGCACCTACCTATACTTCCTAAGCACTGGGATTATAGCTAAGCACCACCAGACTTAGTTTTGCTTGATGCTGGGGCTGAACCAGCCTGTGAGGAGGGCATCTACCAGCTGAGCTACAATGCCAGCTTTGAGCTCCATGTTGTAGTGTAATACGGTCCTTTATGTTCGGACTTTATGTCCCTTATCCAGATACCTTGTCACTAAATTCAAAAGCAAATGTGTCTGACTACGGAGAGGTGAGGAGAGAAGATCAAGACCCCAGATCACTAACATCACAGCGCTTATGATTCAGGAAGCCACAAGTGTAACCAGGAAGCCAGGGAGGGAAATGACTCCCGTTGAGGTGCTTAACCTACGCCCACGGCCTCCAAAGCCTCTAGACTCCTCCCCCAGAAGGAGTTCGAAGCTCCATCAGGACTCACCGTGGACTTACATTCTCGCCCTTCGCAAACACGTCAAAGTCTTCCCAGTGTAGCTGTAACTGAGGTCTCAACAGGTTCTCCAACTTCTCTAGCTTCCTACCTTTGGCAAACTGATGGAAGTCAAAATTTATCATAGGCGTGTCGCCCGCGTGGCAAGAAGCCCAGAGCAACTTCTGAAAAGGGAAAGGGGGGGGGGGGAAGGGTGTGAGCATACAGACAGAAAGGAGTTGGAAGCAGGGCAGGTGGTCTTCCTCCGAAAGTGCTCTGGCCACCAGGGTCGCCCGCTAGAGTGCACACATTAGCTCGAAGCCTGGCCCTGACCTCCAAAGGGCCACATAAGACAAAAGCTTAGACAGAGGGAGGCAGAAGACACAAAGAGAATCTTGCCTGCATAAGGGCAGGAGGTCCCCTTTGGGCAAAAGAGCCCACAGCAGGGGTGTATCTCTGGGGGACATCCCACTCTTGTGGGGCTCAGAGGTCACAGGTGAGGGAAGGTTAGATCTGGTCTGCAGCTGGCCCGAGGCCAGCCCTCAAGAACAGCAACATGTGTTCTGGCAGGCTGCGCAGCTCATAATCTAGTTCCTGTTACCCGGGTAACCAGCTACATCCAGACAGGCACCAGTCCCAGGAGGGTGGGCTCAGTAGGAGTTGAGACTCCAGAGATGGCCAACAGGTCTGTACAGTGGTGAAACCCAAGATGGAGGAGCTATTGCTCTATGTGACTGAGGCCCAGCCCAGGAGCCAGAGCGAAGGTGGGAGGACCCAGAGCGAAGGTAGGAGGACCCAGAGAGAAATATGGAACAGCGCGGCGGAGGGGGTCAGGATCCTCCTCACAGAAGTGAGCCCTCCTCTCCCCTTCCCTAGTCTGGCAAACTTCCTCGGCCTGCTCACCAAAGAGCAGGAGACAGGCTGCCTGCCCTCCTTAGCCACGAGTCTCAGACCTTACTATATTAGCCAACATTAGCAGCCAGCGGCTCTGAAAACTCAAAAGAACTAGGAGGACCCTGGATCACCGYCCCCAGCCAGCCAGAATGGAACGTCTATTGGGGAAAAGGAAGCCTAGGTAACTAAAGAAAAAAAAAAAAAAGAATTTAGGGGCTTTGAGTGTTACTCTCTGGAGCCAGCACGTTGTCCAGCTGTGGAATCAGAACCTCTGATTCCCAGGCTGACCGCTAGGCACTGGCCTCTGAGTGGTAAGGGAATCTCAGGAATTAGAGCCAGAGCCGAGGTCTCCAAGTAGAGTGTGTGTTCTACCTGCTCAGGATCCACCCTTAACTCCTGGGACATCTCTGTCCTCTGGGTATAAAAGAGACCGTCACTTCAGTGCTGGGCATTGCCACCGATGGGGGAGGAGCTGAACACGTCCTCCCTACAGCTCAAGCAGGAAAGACTTGGGGGTTTTGTTGAAAAGGGAGAGAGATTGAGATTGATTTTCTTTATTGCCCCTTTTCTCCCCACCTTCCTTAAAATAAGTAGGCAGTACTGCTGCCAAGAGAAGTGGGAGGAGATATTTCTTGAGCTTGTTGCCCATGGCAACAAACTAAACAGGAAAAGCAAGTCTGGCCAAAGAGAGCTGGCACCCAGCAAGCTCCTGATCCACGCGTGGAGCTGCTTTTTCTATGGAAGGAGAAACGAGCACTCTAGCTGGATTTGGCTTCCTCCAGCTAGGGGCTAGGGGTCAGAGGTCAGAGTGGCAGTGGAAGGGGACCTTAAGGTGTCTCCATAAGAGACTTCTTTCGAACTTCAAACAACCGGGGAACCCTTTCCCGGTAAGCAGAGGCCTGGGCAGAACGGATCGTGACTGTTCCAGTTCACTGAACCTTCCAGTGAAGACTGCCAATGCAAGGGTTCTGTGGCCAAGAGACCTACGTGGAGTCACTAGCCCCACCTGCGGCTTCGTCGCCGTCCCATTGAGATCCATTCTGCTCACCACTGGACAACCAGGAATCAAAAGAAGCCCGCCAGGGGCTGGCACCTGGCCTCCCCAGCAGCCCAAACATGACCACGAGACTTGAAGGCGATCCAGACAGAAGCCATGCAGGTCTGCGTTGACCCAGGAGGCTCAGAACAGCAACACTGCCCCAAGGCTGTGGGTGCTGGCAGCTGGGGCCTCTTAGTGTCAGAATAAGCTAGGCTTTCCCTTCTCCTGTTCTGGCCTGGAAAACAGCTCCTCAGGGGAGCACGGGACTCCTCAGGGGGAGCACGGGAGGCCTCTCTGCCCATGTGGATCTCAGTGAAGCAGTTCTGTCTAGAGATTGAACAAATGCTCTCATACCTCAGSTCACTGAAAGGAAACTGAAAATATTTAAGAGCCCAAGGCCCCTAGTGCTGGCTCTGAACACCTTACACAGGGCACTAGCTGTCCCGGGGGCGCGGGCATTCAAAGGAGCAGGGCTGCCTGTGTCTCGGGGCCCCGCCTCCGCCCCGCCCCCTCCCCAGCATCCCCAGCTGAGCATTACCTTGAAGGCTCGGTTGAGCACCTCCTCACCGCCTCTGCTTCCCAGCAGGTTCACAACCACCTGTTTCCCGTACTGCTCCTTCAGAAGCACCATGTGCCTGCAACAGGGTTGCAACAGGGATCAGGGTTGGCAGTGACTCCACGGTACCGGGGAGGGGTGGGGGGTGGGGTGGGGCAGGCAGCCTGCACCTTCTCCATCTTAGCACTGAAGGTCTAGGTCCAGCCTAATTCCAAGTGGGGGCGGGGGGAGGAAAACCCCATTCTCTTGGCTCCTGGCTCTGCTCATCTAAAACCCACAGGGCTTTAAAGTCAACCCAGGCTGTGTGAACAGAAGGCGTTGGGGCAGGAACATGTCTAGCTCGTGCTACTTTTAGATGAGGCTATTCAGGCCCTTTTTACAAAGGGCCACCCAGAATACCCCCATCTGTTGTGAACAACCATGTCAGTTCAACACATCCACCTCCAAAGTTAATCCAGAGCCTCTTTGGTGTCTTCCTTTTCTCAATTAACAACACTGGGAGGGAGGGGGGCAGGAGAGGATAAGCAGCTATCTCTACCTCAGAGGCCAACTGCCTCTCGGGTGCTGAATTTCAAACCCAAATCAGTATCTCATGTGGTACATATTTCACCCTCGAATATTCCAGAGAGGTGCCAGTACTTAATCTTTATCACAGGTTTGCTTTTTAAAAAAAAAAGGAATTTTTTTCCTTGGGTCTCATATAACCCAGGCTGGTCTCAGATTCACTATGTAGCCAAGGATGGCCTTGAGCACTTGATTTCCCAGCTTCCACTTCTCAAATGCTGGGGTCACAGGCATTGGCTACCTTGTCTGGTAAAAGTACCAGAGTAATTTTGCATTTGGAAATGTTTCAGTGTAGTGATTTTAAAAATAGGAAAATGCAATGTAAAACTCACACACGTAAATGAAACTTAACACTGTAATTTTTCTATGTAAGTTTTTAAAAATGTAAATATAGAAACATTTTACATGTAAATATAGCAAAAAGGAATAGAAAGATATCCACTGTGGGTGGAATGTTAAATTTGTTTTTCTTCTTTCAAAATTTTTGTCTTTTCCAAGTTTCTACAATTTATTTTCTGACATTTATTTTATAGATATAATTTTTTTTTTAAAGATAGATGGAATCGGATGCCCATTACAGATGGTCGTGAGCCACCATGTGGTTGCTGGGATTTGAACTCAGGATCTCTGGAAGAGCAGTCAGTGCTCTTAACCTCTGAGCTATCTCTCCAGCCCCAATATAATTRTTTCTTAAGTCCATAAAGAACTATTTTTAGCCTGGTGAGGGGAAAATATCCCCCCTTCTGTTGAGTGATATCACGCAGAATAGATTTTGAAGTGAGGAGAGTTTTATCTGAGCTTGTCTGCTGACGAGCTGGGCTAAGTCTGCTAGTCCCACTTCAGGGAGGGTCTTGGCAGCCCAAGGATGGGACAAGAAGAGGTGGACCTGCCAGTCTACCCTCTGGGATTTCCCAGAGGAGTTGTGTCCCTGCCTGCGGCTGAGCACACAGGCCTGTCTCCACTGAGGAAGGATGGTGTGCTGCCTGTGCCTGGCACTGAACGACCCGAGTCCCATGCTAGCCACAGAGCCAAGCCCCATCCTGCCACGCCGCCTTTCAGAAATAAGGTCTATAAGGGCCTGGTCTCCCTGTCTTACCCTGACCCTTTCCTCAATCGGTTCTAAATCCCAAGGGTGAATGGGAAAAAAATTATCAGGATTGCCATCCTGACTCTCCAGAGCAGATCCTGAGCTCTCTCTCGTCTTGCAGAATCCAGCTCACCCTCCCTGAGCAGACACTGTGAGGACCGAAGATCAGCAAAAGTGGAAGACCAGGGCTCAGTACCTGTGTGTGTAGGGGGCTCTTCTGCCCTTCCCTTTTGCGTAAAAATAAAACAAGATTTTTTTCATGTCCATGATGACATTGATAACACTGATAACATTGGCGGAACATCTGCTGGGAACAAACTCAGAAGAACACTGTCCCCACGTTCAGGGTCAGTTTCTGGTTCAGTCCAGTCTGTGTCCTGGGAGCATTTGATATGGTGGTACGGACCGATGACCCTCACCGACTGTGTTTATCACCTGAGCGTGTTCTGAGACAAGGCTAACTTACGCCAAGGGTGTCCCACCCTTTATAGCAACTGACGAAGGAGTCACAAGGGGGCCCTTGTGTTACCAGGGCTTGTAGAGTCCCAAGAGCACGAAAGCAAATGCAAAACCCAATGAAGCTTCAGGAGAAATGAATAAAATACCCAAGAGTTACTTTCGAGAACGTTTGTTAAATTTAAGATTTTAAAAATCAGTACTCAAAATTCTTCAAAACAAAATCTTTTAAAGAAGCTATTGGCAACTTCAAGTACAGATTATCAACAGCTCAGCCTCGCAATGACTTTCCAAAAGCACAATCCAATTGTCTTTTTTTTTTTCTTTTAAAATGAAAAAGCTTTTACCTAGGATATATAATTAATTGATAATGGGTACAATCTAAAGGGACTTGGGAGTTTGCATATTCTTCTACTTTACAGCTTCCTATACGCTGCTGTGGTGGCTTGAATAAAAAATGCCCTCAGTAGGACCACAGGGAGTGGCATTTTTTATTTATAAGGTGTGGCCTTATTGGAGGACATGTTTCACTGGGGGATTGGCTTTGAGATGCTCAAGCCATGTTAATGGTTCTCGGCCTCCCCGTGCCGCCCAAGGATCCAGATGTAGAACTCTGAGATCTTCTCCAGCACCGTGTCTGCCTGTGTGCCACCATGCTTCCGTCCATGATGATAACGGACCGAACCTCTGTAAGCTAGGCCCAATGAAATGTTTTTGTTTTCCTTTATAAGAGCTGTTGTGGTCATGGTGACTTTTCACAGTAATTGAACGCTGACTCAAGACAGCTACTTTTAACCAGAAACAGTGCCGATACCCTGTAACTCAGATTATCCCTTATCAGTCGGGAGCAATTGGTGAATCTTCATTCTAAAAAGAAACTGACAAATAATTACAGAGCGTCACCTACACTCTGGTGGATTAATTCTCAAGGAGACTGAGAAAGATCAAAAATACCATCTTATGAACTCCTTTCTTTGGGTAAAGGACCAAAGTAAGAGGCAGGTTTGATTCAGGATTGGGATTCCCCTTTCCACTGCCCTGCCCCCTCGCCTTGCTATCCGAATGGAGGGGGTAAGGTCTTGGATGGTCCCAGATGGTCCTTACCTTTCAAAAGCAGGAGCGTTGGCCTCTAGGCCTCTGTGCAGTCTCAGATGATGGGAGCCAACCTACAGAAAGACAGGACAGGAAGATGACGATCATGTTCACTGAGGTAAATGACCTTTTCATTGCCTGGAGCCAGGCTGCACGTGGCACTGCTCAGCCGTCTCTGGGACTCATCCCTGTGAGGCCGGCACCCTTGACTCTGCTAACAATGCTCCCACCCCTTGCCAGGATTGGCATCCTCAAGTCCGGCTCTGTAGCACAGGGGGTGTCCCTAACTGCAGTGTGTTCCAGGCCAGCAAAATTCTTCCACCTCTATTCTTCCTAACAGACGCCATTGTGACAAGTTTCAGTGCTGGACAAGGCTGCCTGTCTCCGTGAGACCCAGCACAGAGGCTCTTCTGTTAGACAGGTGGCACCCAAGGACACAGGGGACTGTCCCACAGTGCACAGAGCTCTCTGCTAAAAACATCACCCGGGTCATCCATTGCTGAGTCAACATGCCACTGGGTATCCAGTCAGGAACAAAGTGAGGAAACTGAGTCCCGGACCTGGGTGACTCTTGTCTATCCATGGTCACTACAGAAAGACCCACCAACAGGGAGAAGCTCCTAGCAAGTCTGCATAACTCGGATTAACGTAGTGGAGACTTCATTGGGACCGGCAGCTCCACAACTTGCATGAGGATGRTCTSTATTTGGKCTCCCTCTACCATATCGGGGAAGATGGGCCATAGGTGGAAAGCCGGGGCAAAGGCAGCAAACAGCAAGAGARGCTGCAGTCCAGTCCACATTGTGGAAGAGATCGAGAGCAGCTAGCGCGGTCCTGTCACCCACCGTGGCTAATCTAAAGTCAGTGCGAACAGTGAACCCRCTCTTGGGAACATAACAAAATCAAGGACACCCCCCTCCCCGCCCCCGACACACACAAGAGAGTGCAGGGGAGGAGATGGGTGGAAAGGATGTGAGTGTAGGCATCAAAGTATGGTCCCCGCATCTCCCAGAGACAAGTTAGAAAGCTAAGTTTCGGGGCCCAGCTCAGATCTGCTGAGCCGCATTTCTAAGGGCGGGTCGGGAATGTGTGTCTCATTAGCTTCCAGCTGATTCCTACCAGCATACCCA
>BDUI01015105.1:13939-26226 GCA_002335545.1 Apodemus speciosus
AAGGATACATGCTCCACAATGTTCATAGCAGCCTTATTCATAATAGCCAGAAACTGGAGGGAACCCAGGTGTCCCTCAATGGAGGAATGGATACAGAAAATGTGGTATATTTACATTTCAAATGTCCCATTTCCTGATTCCCCTCTCCCCAAAATTCCCTAACCCATCCCCCCTCGCCTGCTAACCAATGCACCCACTCCCACTTCCCTGTCCTGGCATTCTCATATACTGGGACATCTAGCCTTCTCAGAACCGAGGGCGCCTCCTCCCTTTGATATCCAACAAGGCCATCCTCTGCTGAATATGCATCTGGAGCATTGGGTCCCTCCATGTGTACTCTTTGGTTGGTGGTTCAGTCCCTGGGAGCTCTGGGGGTACTGGGTGGTTCGTATAGTATTTCCTCCTATGGCGCTACAAACCTCTTCAGCTCCTTTGGTCCTTTTTCTAGCTCCTCCATAGGGGACCCTGTGCTCAGTTCAATGGTTGGCTGAGAGTGTCATCCTCTGTATTTGTCATGCATTGGCAGAGCCTCCCAGGTGACAGCTATATCAGGCTCCTGTCAGCAAGCACTTGTTGACATCCGCAATAATGTCTGGATTTTGTAACTATATATGCGATGAATCCCTAGGTTGGGCAGTCTCTAAATGGTCTTTCTTTCCCTCAGTCTCTGCTCCTGTGGTTATTTTGATCCTACTTCAAAGAAGGAGCAGAGTATCCATACTTTGTTCTTCCTTCTTCTTGAGCTTTATTTGGTCTGTGAATTGTATCATGGCTATTCCAAGCTTCTGGGATAATATCAACTTATTAGTGAATGCATACCATGTGTGTTCTTTTGTGACTGTGTTACATCACTCAGGTATTTTATTGTTTTATCCATTCGCCTGATAATTTCCTGAATTCAGTTTCTAATAGCTGAGTAGTAATCCATTGTGTAAATATACAACATTTTCTCTATCCATTCTTCTGTTGAGGGATATATGGGTTCTTTCCAGGTTCTGGCAATTATTAATAAAGCTGCTATGAATATAATGGAGCATGTGTCCTTATGACATGCTGGAGAATCACCTGTGTATATGCCCAGGAGTGCTATAGTAGTATCCTCCAGAAGAATTATGCCCAATTTTCTGAGGAACTGCCAAACTGATTTCCAGAGTAGTTATACCATCTTGCAATCCCACCTGCAGTGGAGGAGTGTTTCTCTTTCTCCACATCCTTGCCAGCACCTGCTGTCTCCTGAGTTTTTGATCTTAGCCTTTCTGACTGTGTGAGATGAAATCTCAGGGTTGTTTTGATTTGCATTTGCCTGATGACTAAGGATGCTGAACATTTCTTTAGATGCTTCTCAGTCACTCGGTATTTCTCAGTTGAGAGTTCTTTTTTTAGCTCTGTACCTCATTTTTGGTTTGTTTTGTTTTGTTTTTCGAGACAGGGTTTCTCTGTGTAGCCCTGGCTGTCCTGGAACTCACTCTGTAGACCAGGGTGGCCTTGAACTCAGAAATCTGCCTGCCTCTGCCTCCTGAGTGCTGGGATTAAAGGCGTGAGCCACCACTGCCTGGCTCTGTACCTCATTTTTAATAGGGTTATTTAGTTCTCTGGAGTCTAACTTTTAGAGTTCTTTGAATATATCGAATATTAGTCCTCTGTTGGATGTGCGGTTGGTAAAGATCTTCTCCCAATATGTCAGTTGTCATTTTGTCCTATTGACAGTGTCCTTTGCCTTGTAGAATCTTTGTAATTTTATGAGGTCTCATTTATCAATTCTTGATCTTAGAGCATAAGCTATTAGTGTTCTATTCAGGAAAATTTCCCCTGTTCCCATGTGCTCAATGATCTTCCCAATTTCCTTTTCTATTAGATTCAGTGTGTCTGGTTTTATGTGGAGGTCCTTGCTCCACTTGGACTTGAGCTTTGTACAAGAAGATATAATGGATCAAATTACATTCTTCTGCATGCTAACCTCCAGTTGAGCCAGCACCATCTGTTGAAAAAGCTATCTTTTTTCCATAGAGTGCTTTTAGCTCCTTTGTCAAAGATCAAGTGACCATAAGTGTGTGGTTTCATTTCTGGGTCTTTAATTCTATTCCATTGTAATACCTGCCTGCCACTGTATCAATAACATGCACCTTTTAATCAGTGTTTCTCTGTAGTACTGCTTGAGGCCCTGGGCTACTGATTCCCCTAGAAGTTCTTTTATTGTTGGGAAGAGTTTTTGCTATCTCTATGTAGAATTGAGTTGGAAATTTGATGGGAATTGCATTGAATCTGTATATTGCTTTTCGCAAGATGGCCATTTTTTACTATATTAATCCAGCCAATCTGTGAGCAGGGGAGATCCTTCCATCTTCTGAGGTCTTCTTCAATTTCTTTGTTCAAAGAATTGAAGCTCTTGCCATACAGATATTCCACTTGTTTGGTTAGAGTCACATCAAATATTTTATATTCTTTGTGACTACTGTGAAAGGTGTCATTTCCCTAATTTTGTTCTCTGCCTGTTTATCTTTGAGTATAGGAAGGCTACTGATTTGTTTGAGTTAATTTTATATCCGGCCACTATGCTGAAGTTGTTTATCTGTTTTTTTTAACTTAATTTAATATTTATTAGATAATTTCTTTATTTACATTTCAAATGTTATCGCCTTTCCTGGTTTCCCTTACAAAACCCAAAAATCTCATCCCCCTCCCCCTGCTTTATGAGTGTGTTCCCCTGCCCACTCAACCACTCCTGCTTCCCTATCCTAGCATTCCTCTACATGGGAGCATTGAGTCTTCACAAGACAAAGGGCCTCTTCTCCCCTTGATGCCTGACAAGGACATCCTCTGCTACTTATGTGACTGGAACCATGTTGTAGGAGTTCTCTGGCGGAGATAAGGGGTCTCTTAAGTATTCTATGACATCATCTGCAAATAGTGATAGTTTGACTTCTTCTTTTCCAATTTGTATCCCTTTGACTGCCTTTTGTTGCATAATTTCTCTAGCTAGAACTTTACATACTATATTGAATAGATAATGGAGAGAGGGCAGCTTTGTCTAGTCCCTGAATTCAGTGGGATTGCTTCAAGTTTCTCTCCATTTAGTTTGATGTTGGCTACTGATTTGCTGTATATTGCTTTTACTATGTTTAGGTATGGGCCTTGAATTCTTGATCTTTCCAAGACTTTTAACACGAAAGAATGCTGAATTTTGTCATATACTTTTTCAGCATCTAATGAAATGTCCATGTTGCTTTTTTCTTTGAGTTTGTTTATGTTGTAGATTGCATTTATGGATTTCTGTATATTGAACCATCCCTGCATCCCTGGGATGAAACCTACTTGAGTGTGGTGAATGATTGTTTTGATGTGTTCTTGCATTCAATTGCCAAGAATTTATTGAGAATGTTTGCATCAATATTCATAAGGGAAATGGGTCTGAAATTCTCTTTCTTTGTGGTATCTTTGTGTGGTTTTGGTATCAGCAAAATTGTGGCTTCATGGAATGAGTTGGGGACAGTCCTTCTGTTTCTGTTTTGTGGATTATTTTGAAGAGTATTGGTGTTAGGTCTCCTTTGAAGATCTGATAGCATTCTGAACTAAAAACATCTGGTCCTGTGCTTTTTTTGGTTGGGAGGCTGTCAGTGACCACTTCTATTTCTTTAGGGTTATGGGACCATTTAGATGGTCTATCTGACCCTGATTAAACTTTGGTAGTTGGTGTCTGTCTAGGAAATTGTACATTTCATCCAGATTTTCCAGCTTTATTGAGTATAGACTTTTATAGTAGTATCTGATAATTTTTTGAATTTCCTGTTTGTGTTGTTATTTCTCCCTTTTCATTTCTGATTTATTCATTTGGATACTGTCTCTGTGCCCTCTGGTTAGTTTGGCTAAAGGTTTATCTGCCTTGTTGATTTTCTCAAAGAACCAGTTCCTGGTTTGGTTGATACTTTGTATAGTTCTTTTTGTTTCAACTTGGTTGATTTCAGTCATGAGTTTGATGACTTCCTGCCTTCTATTCTGCTTGGGTGTATTAGCTTCTTTCTGTTCTAAAGCTTTCACATGTGTTGTTAAACTGCTAGTGTATGCTCTCTCCAGCTTCTTTTTGGAGGCACTCAGAGCTATGAGTTTTCCTCTTAGCACTACTTTCATTGTGTACCATAAATTTGGATATGTTGTGCCTTCATTTTCATTAAATTCTGAAAAAGGTTTTTATTTCTTTCCTTATTTCTTCCTTGACCAAGGTATCATTTAGTAGAGCATTGTTCAGCTTCCATGCGTATGAGGGCTTTCTGTTGTTTTTGTTGCTATTGAAGACCACCCTTACTCCATAGTGATCTGAAAGAAGGCATGGAATTAGTTCAATCTTCTTATATCTGTTCTTGTGACCTGTTTTGTGACCAATTATATGGTCAATTTTGGAGAAGGTACCATGAGGTAATGAAAGGAAGGTATATTCTTTTGATTTAGGATGAAATGTTCTATAGATATCTATTAAATCCATCTGGTCCAAATCTTCCGTTAGTTTCACTGTGCATTTGTTTAGTTTGTGTTTCCCTGATCTGTCCATTGTGGAGAATGGGGTGTTGAATTTATCCACAATTATTGTGTTGCGTGTAATGTTTGCTTTAAGCTTTAGTAAGGTTTCCTTTACAAATGAGGGTGCCTTTTATTTGGGGCATAGATGTTCAGAATTGAGACTTCTTCCTGGTAGATTTTTCCTTTGATGAGTATAAAGTATCCTTCTGTATCTTTTTTGATGACTTTTGGTTGAAAGTCTATTTTTTAGGATATTAGAATGGCTACTCCAGCTTGTTTCCTGGAACCATTTGCTTGGAAAAATGTTTTCCAGCCTTTTTATCTGAGGTAGTGTTTGTCTTTGCTACTGAAATGTGTTTCCTGTATGCAGCAAAATGTTGGGTCTTGTTTATGAATCCAGTCTGTTAGTCTATGTCTTTTTATTAGGGAATTGAGTCCATCAATGTTAAGAGATATTAAGGAATAGTGATTGTTGCTTCCTGCTATATTTGATGTAATTTCTATGTTTGTGTGGTTATCTTTTTTTTTCGGTTTGTTGAAAGAAGATTGATTTCTTGCTTTTTCTTGTGTGTAGTTTCCCTCCTTTTGTTGATGTTTTCCATTCATTATCCTTTGAAGGCCTGGATTTCTGGAGCGATACTGTGTAAATTTGTTTTTGTTATGAAATACCTTGGTTTCCCCATCTATGGTAATTGAGAGATTTGCTGGATATAGCAGTCTGGGTTGACATTTGTGTTCCCTTTGGGTCCCTATGCCATCTGCCCAGGTTCTTATGGCTTTCATAGTCTCTGGTGAGAAGTCCGGTGTAATTTTGGTAGGTCTACTTTTATGTGTTACTTGACCTTTTCCCCTTACTGCTTTTAATATTCTTTCTTTGTTTACTACATTTAGTGTTTTAAATTATTATGTGACAGGAGGAATTTCTTTTCTGGTCAAATTTATTTGGAGCTCTGTAGGCTTCTTTTATATTCATGAGCATCACTTTCTTTAGGTTAGGAAAGTTTTCTTCTATATTTTTTGAAGTCATTTACTGGACCTTTAAGTTGGAAATCTTCACTCTCTTCTATACCTATAATTCTTAGGTGTGGTGTTCTCATCTTGTCCTGTATTTCCTGGATATTCTGGGTTAGATGTATTTTGAGTTTTTCATTTTCTTTAACTGTTGTTTCAATGCTTTTTATGTTAACTTCTGCCTCTGATATCCCTTCTTCTATCTCATATTATGTTGTTGATACTTGTATCCATATCTCCTGACTTCTTTCCTAGGTTTTCTATGTCCAGAGTTGTTTCCCTTTGTGACTTATTTATTGTTTCTACCTCCATTTTTAGATAATGATGGTTTTGCTCAATTCCTTCACTTATTTTGTTGTGTTTTTCCTGTCATTCTTTAAGGACTTCCCCCTATTTACTTGTGTTGTCCTGTATTTCTTTAAGAGAGTTATTTTTGTCCTTCTTGAAGCCCTCTATCAGCATCAGGATCTGTGATTTTAAATCCAAATCTTGATTTTTGGGTATGTTGGTGTATCCAGGACTTGTTGTTGTGGGAGAATTGGGTTCAGATGCTACCATATTGCCTTGATTTCTGTTGGTAATGTTCTTACATTTGCCTTTTGCCATCTGGTTATCTCTGGTGTTAATTGGTCCTGCTGTCTCTGGCTGGTGTTTGTTCCTCCTGTGGGCCTGCCAGCCTGTCTTAGCACCCCTGGGTTACCAGCTCTCCCCTGGCACAGAGTGCTGTGGCACTGGCCAGCTCCTGGTTCCAGGTGGAGCCTGGACTGACTCTGTTCCAGCTGTTATTCCATTCTAGGTCCCGGCCACCTGGCTGTACCTGCTGCTCAGTAACCATTTTAAGACCAAGTAATAGTAGATTGTTTATCTGGAACAAGTACTGCAATATATGCCAACTGACACTTGGAGAGCTCCATATTATCTTTACATACTGGTTGCTGTCTCCTTTGCTCAACAGAGGCTTTAAATTTGATATAATCTTATTCATCTATCTTTGCATATGTTACATGTGGTTTGAGGACCCTAAAAAGTAGTTTATACTAATGTGCTGACATAATTCATTAATATTTGGAATATCTGTTTTAATCATCATTTACTGCAAAAAAAANCTACTGAAATGTGTTTCCTGTATGCAGCAAAATGTTGGGTCTTGTTTATGAATCCAGTCTGTTAGTCTATGTCTTTTTATTAGGGAATTGAGTCCATCAATGTTAAGAGATATTAAGGAATAGTGATTGTTGCTTCCTGCTATATTTGATGTAATTTCTATGTTTGTGTGGTTATCTTTTTTTTTCGGTTTGTTGAAAGAAGATTGATTTCTTGCTTTTTCTTGTGTGTAGTTTCCCTCCTTTTGTTGATGTTTTCCATTCATTATCCTTTGAAGGCCTGGATTTCTGGAGCGATACTGTGTAAATTTGTTTTTGTTATGAAATACCTTGGTTTCCCCATCTATGGTAATTGAGAGATTTGCTGGATATAGCAGTCTGGGTTGACATTTGTGTTCCCTTTGGGTCCCTATGCCATCTGCCCAGGTTCTTATGGCTTTCATAGTCTCTGGTGAGAAGTCCGGTGTAATTTTGGTAGGTCTACTTTTATGTGTTACTTGACCTTTTCCCCTTACTGCTTTTAATATTCTTTCTTTGTTTACTACATTTAGTGTTTTAAATTATTATGTGACAGGAGGAATTTCTTTTCTGGTCAAATTTATTTGGAGCTCTGTAGGCTTCTTTTATATTCATGAGCATCACTTTCTTTAGGTTAGGAAAGTTTTCTTCTATATTTTTTGAAGTCATTTACTGGACCTTTAAGTTGGAAATCTTCACTCTCTTCTATACCTATAATTCTTAGGTGTGGTGTTCTCATCTTGTCCTGTATTTCCTGGATATTCTGGGTTAGATGTATTTTGAGTTTTTCATTTTCTTTAACTGTTGTTTCAATGCTTTTTATGTTAACTTCTGCCTCTGATATCCCTTCTTCTATCTCATATTATGTTGTTGATACTTGTATCCATATCTCCTGACTTCTTTCCTAGGTTTTCTATGTCCAGAGTTGTTTCCCTTTGTGACTTATTTATTGTTTCTACCTCCATTTTTAGATAATGATGGTTTTGCTCAATTCCTTCACTTATTTTGTTGTGTTTTCCTGTCATTCTTTAAGGACTTCCCCCTATTTACTTGTGTTGTCCTGTATTTCTTTAAGAGAGTTATTTTTGTCCTTCTTGAAGCCCTCTATCAGCATCAGGATCTGTGATTTTAAATCCAAATCTTGATTTTTGGGTATGTTGGTGTATCCAGGACTTGTTGTTGTGGGAGAATTGGGTTCAGATGCTACCATATTGCCTTGATTTCTGTTGGTAATGTTCTTACATTTGCCTTTTGCCATCTGGTTATCTCTGGTGTTAATTGGTCCTGCTGTCTCTGGCTGGTGTTTGTTCCTCCTGTGGGCCTGCCAGCCTGTCTTAGCACCCCTGGGTTACCAGCTCTCCCCTGGCACAGAGTGCTGTGGCACTGGCCAGCTCCTGGTTCCAGGTGGAGCCTGGACTGACTCTGTTCCAGCTGTTATTCCATTCTAGGTCCCGGCCACCTGGCTGTACCTGCTGCTCAGTAACCATTTTAAGACCAAGTAATAGTAGATTGTTTATCTGGAACAAGTACTGCAATATATGCCAACTGACACTTGGAGAGCTCCATATTATCTTTACATACTGGTTGCTGTCTCCTTTGCTCAACAGAGGCTTTAAATTTGATATAATCTTATTCATCTATCTTTGCATATGTTACATGTGGTTTGAGGACCCTAAAAAGTAGTTTATACTAATGTGCTGACATAATTCATTAATATTTGGAATATCTGTTTTAATCATCATTTACTGCAAAAAAAAAGCTTTTCTGAAAAAGGATGAGATATGAACTAATCTATGGGTATAATGACATTAGTAGTTGATTTATTATGATATATATTTATCAGAATAATACTGGTAGGATTTCATTGATCCTTAAGGATTAAGACCTGTCCAGCCACAGAGTCTTGTCCCTTTTAATGGTGCCAGGTAGAAAGTTTCAACTTGTCAATCAGGCCTTAAGTACAGTATGAAAATTCCTCCCAGGAGTGCCTGCCTTGTCAGAGAAGTGATCAGTGTCAATATTAGCACTCACAACTGGAATGAGATTGATGATTATTTTTCACCCTGGTAGTATATATACCACCCTCAAGTACATTGGAAACTAGTCAGTAGATTTGACACTTCTAGGGGAATAAAGCCTTAATTTCTTCATAATTCTATGATTGGTTTTACAACCATTTAGATAAAAATACAAGGGCTGTGTAAATTCAAGACAGAAAAAACTCCAGCAGGAGATAGATATGGGTATTACATCACACCTTTAATTAAGGAGGTATTGACAATTGGTAGATTCTGGGAGGCAGTATGCCAGATTTTTAAGAGTAGGGATCCTAGTGTGTTGAAAATCCACCAGTGATGTTTATACATACAACAGTATATGGGTGAGGAAAGCCAGACATGATCAGAGACATAGAAAGCAACAACAACAAACAAAGAAAAAAACAGAGAAGACATGGTGGGTAGGTTGAGAAGAGGAATCTTAAGAAGTAGAAAATGGGGGTTGAATGCACTTAAAATAAATCGCATGAAACTATTAAGTAACTAAAAAAATGAGGAAGTTTATTTCTAGTTTGAGAAGTGTTCTAGTAAAAGTTGCTTCCTTGAAGTCTGTTTTAACACAGCATGGGAAAACAAGCTAAATTATACACACATTCCAGAGTAATATCATAGCTAATTCAGCAGCCTGATTCAGGTGTTTTCATAGCATGAGCCCTGCCCAGATCTAACAGGGCCTCAGGCTCAACAAGATCCACTTGCTCTAAAGTTTTAATATGTATGGTAGAATTCACCCATAAAGAAAAATTAGAATATAATTTAAACCTTACAATAGTGAATGAGAATGAAGACAAAGTTTAGCTATTGAAAGATGTTTCTTGAAGTACTTTCAAATCTTTGAGACTCCTTTAGGCAGAAGGGTACACCACTGAGGCAGACTCCTCTCTGGGTATCTTGTGGTAAAATTGCAGCCTTGTTAACCCTGTACCTGATTTTATTAATGGATTATTTACATTCCTTTTATTCTATTTGTTTTCTCACAATTGAATGATGCTGAATATTCTGGATTTGTTAAAATGTCATTATTCCTTTTAACAGTGAAAATTATTTGGGAAATTTATGTTTTTATTTATAAGGATAAAATTGTATACCTCCCATTTGCTCTCAGAATATCATTTCCATGTACATATGTCATTTCCTTTTATTTCAAACTTAATTTCCATCCCTAATTGTAGTCCTATTTGATACTTCTAACCTTTATGATTATACTTTTACATACTGATTCTGCAAGGGTGTGTTCTTTTTATGTTGTAATATTTTTATCTGTTGCACTGCTCTATTCAAAGATGATGTTTTGAGCTCACCCATTATGACTGTGTATAAATTTTACTTCTTTAAATGTTAGATACTGAAACCAAAACATATTTATGTATTTGTGTACAAATACATAAACATACTTTATTCATGGATGCTTATACACCTATTCTTTCCATAATGTATTTCTCTTGTGTTCTTACCTCCAGACACACTCTAATTTCTTGAAGTTTTCATTTCCTTATACTATTTCATCTCCTGGAATGCCCATTCTTAACACGGTTAGTTTGCTCACTGTAGAGATACTACTTTTTGAACTGAGAATTCGCATATTTACAGAGACCCCTTGGGGATATGAACATGAGAATATTACAGTGAATATGCGCTCCCTCATAAACATTTTACTTTAAGCACCGTACCCTCAGAAACTAGTTATATTCAGACAGTGAATCCTGCTTGTAGACACTTAAACCTTTTATACTAGAATTATTCATTTTGGACCCTTTTAGTGATACTGCTAATATATTCTGTATGCCACTAATCAGCTTCAATTCATCATACTGGCTTTCTGCTTTGTGTCACATGCTCCTGCTGGCATTTCACTGCAACATTCCAGCAGTATTCTACTGAAAATTATTAATAATACTAATTTTAATGCCTTTGCTAATGATAATCATCCACACTAAAAAAAAATCACATTTCCTTTACCATATTGTTCTTAAGATCAGACAGAAGGAGTCATTACTGGCTGTCATCCATATCCACCTACTCTGGGCACACAGGTTTGAATGAAGTAATATGGCAAGGGTGTGATCTAGGCAGCTGGCAGAGTTTGGTGAATATTAGGCAATAAGCTGTACTATTTGCAGCCTCTGAAATTAAAAATGGTGAGATGATAAATCACAGACTCAGATTGCTGAAAAGTATGTGTTGTAAAACACATTTAAAAATAAGAAACACCCTTTCTTTCTAACATTAGATTATATGAGGGAACAATCTCCATTTAAAGAGAGAATATGTGAAATCCTACCTGCTCTGTTTCTCACTTAAGCATCAGAATGCAAGGACAGTAGACAAAGCATACACAGAATCAACAAGTAATTTTGCTCCTTTGCCAGTTTCCATGGCAACTCTACTATATAAAACTAAGAAGAAAATGCTTTTAAATCAGGCTTGGCCTTGGCTATGATCATTGACATTTTCAACATTACTTTCTTTAATACAATGTGTAAATCAAGCCAATGCATATATTACATGCAATTTTGATATTACCCATGAGCAATTTTATAAAATTTAACACAAAAAGTCAGTGTATAGTGAGCAGGCAATACAGATTGATTTTAAGTTAGCTAGAATCTTAAAAACTTTTGCATATATAACAATGACAGAAGTGAACAAGTACATCAATTCTTAGATTAAAGGGGATTCACATCAAGATCTCCAACTGATGCTCATTTAAGATGTCTCTCATGGCATTCTCCTGGCATTTCTTGCAAACCCTGAGTATAGGACAATTAGTCTAAGCTCTACCTGTAGAGTCTAGAAAAGGCTTGAAAGCATTCAAAATGTATTTCTGGAGACTCAACCTAGCTAAAGAGATGCATTCTGAGATGTGTGGTCCTGTGATCACAAAGGATATAAAATGAAAATGGAATTTTTGGCTCTTCTCATTCTTCAGAGTTTACATGCAAACACACACACACACACACACACACACACACACACACACACACACACATCACCACCAGCAGCAGCAGCAGCACCACTACCACCACAACCATCACTATTACTCTGATTCCTCTGTCACAGAAATAACTCCAGTTTTATAGAAAAAACTATTTACAGCCTGGTCCTTCAAGTGATGTGTCCCTGACATGTGTATGTTAGTAAATAACTTTCCTAGTTCATTCTTTGCATTTTAGTCTAGACTTCTGAATACTTAAAGTATTTAACATAACAATTTTGATAGAATCAAAATATCACAAAATATTTTGAAGGCTTAACTCATTTACACTATTATACATTTTCCATTGATAGATTTGATTGTTTTCTACTCGAAGTTCTTGTTACTACTTATTGTATCATCCTCAATAAACCTTGGTCAACCACATGTGTATGCATGTGTTCCCATGCAAAAAAAAATGAAGGCTTGAACACATATGTACATACCCTGCCATCAATGAGAATGTGGTCTATGTTATATAGAAGACAATTTTTTTATTGGATATATTCTTTATTTACATTTCATTTCCCGTTTTCCTGGTTTCCCCCCCAATGTCCCATATGTCTTTTCCCTCCCCCTGTTCCCCTATTCACCCCTTCCCACTTCCCTGTT
>BDUI01015105.1:27736-40243 GCA_002335545.1 Apodemus speciosus
CAGAGGTTCAAACTAGACAAAATCCCAATGAAGAGAAAAGAAAGTGAGCAGAAATTTCTATCTCTAACCAAGAATGATTTATACCTGCTGGGAAAGAGAATACCAGTTTTTTGCAGTGTAGTGTCCTCTTTTAAATCAATCAAGCAGTCATGTCAAGCCCCACACTAAGATGAGTTAACCAACACAACACTGATTCTGTGGATATGGTTGTTGTGTGCTTGTTTTGGTTTTGGACTACTTTCTCTTGATTTTGTTTATTTGTTTGGTTTTTGTGTATGTTCTTTGTTCTTTGTGTCTTTGAGTTTGTTCTTTAAACTGCATGTCTGAGATTATATTCCATTTGTTTTTTGGGGTTTGTTTAAGCTCTTCAAGTTGAAGATTTACTTCTACTGTTTTCTGTAGAGCTGGATTTGCAGATAGACACTGCTTAAATTTGGTTTCAATATGGTATATCTCTTTTTCTGTCCAGCATTTGAAATTTGAAGTTTTGCCAGGTATATTAGTCTGGGTAAACATCAGTGGCTTCTTCACATCTATAGAACATCTTTCCAGAATCTTCTGGCTTTTAGAGTCTTCACTGAGAAGTCAAGTATCATTTCAATAGGTCTACCACTATATATTGCTTGCTCTTTTTCCTCTGTAGCCTTTGATATTCTTCACTTTGTATGCTTAGTGTTTTGATTACAATGTGCTAAGAATTCTTTCTTGAGGACACAGTTATAACACTCCTGGGCATATTCCCCAGAAGATGCTCCAACATGTAATAAGGACACATGCTCCACTATGTTCTTAGCAGCCTTATTTATAACAGCCAGAAGGTGGAACAAACCCACATGTCCCTCAATAGAGGAATGGATACAGAAAATGTGTTACACTTATACAATAGACTACTACTCAGCTATTAAAAACAATGAATTTATGAAATTCTTAAGCAAATGGATGGAAGTAGAAAGTATCATCCTGAGGGAGGTAACCCAATCACAAAAGAACACACATGGTATGCACTCACTGATAAGTGGATAATAGAAGCTCAGAATACCCAAGATATAATTAACAGACCAAATGAAGCTCAAGTAGAAGGAAGAACAAAGGGTAGATACTTGGTCCTTCTTAGAAGGTGGAAGAAAATACCCATCAAGCATTGAGATGGTTTCTGTAATTTGTGTCCATATTTCCAAGGCTATAATTAAATACATGTCTTTTTCAAATCACAGGTAACAATACGAAGAGAATACAGATATGTATCCTACAAGAAGAAGTAATTAATTTGTATATCAGCTATTTTTCAGTCAACCATTGTATCAATAAAACAATATGCAAGTTCAGAAATGTTAAATTAATACTAATTTAATTATGTAATGAAAATGTAAACAAGAAGAGATGAGTTACATCTAAGTAATATAATGAATAGGTAGATTTAAAAATTAAATATCTATGAAGTTATCAYAGAATTTATGGTACTTTTTGGCTTACTGATAAATTTTAACTTTCTTAAACGAAACACAGAATTTGTATTTACCAGAAACTGGTAAAGATCCATGCTCTTTCAAGAGAAGGCTTACAAGCTGTAAGTTTAAATATGTTAAACTATTTCAAAATACCCAATGACCATGTAAAATGATGCTTAATTTCTGCATTTGATAACTGAACTATAAATTTTCTAAGGGCATTTTTGCTCAGAATTTATTTTATTCCTAACAGGAATCAAGAATGTTCATTTGAATTGCCAAATAGGATATAATTAACATCCATTTATAAGCTAAACAGGAAACTGTTACAATCACCTTGGAAACTAATGGTGACATAGTGCCATAACTGATAATTGAGTAATGTAACAGAACCTTCTTTTTCMTACCATTTCTTGACCAACAATGGATGAAAAAAAACATAACATGACTTAAAGAAATGTGATTTTATAAGTGTCCTTATCAATCACTTACAGATGAAAAAGCCCATGACTTAAGTGAGCTTTCTGAAATTACATTATAAAAGAATTACAATATTAGTAACAATATAAGCCTGATTAAAATATATTACACACATGGAATGAGTATGACATACTTTATTGACCTAATGATCTATATGCATATGAATTTCACAGCATTAAGTGTAAGAGAAGAATTGTTTATAATCAAACGAGTTTAATTCCTCTATGTATGATTTTGAAATATGTAAAAATTACTATGGCAATGAAGTGACATCTGATAGCTTACTAAGGATAAACTGACCAAATGAACACCATCAGAATGGTCTGAACTAAGTTGATGTTTAACCTCATGGTGTGATGATGTTAACTCAATTATCTGAATAAAGTTGAAGAGAGAAATGACTGCCTACCAGCATTGCCACCTGGGTGCAAGATAGATAGAAGTCCTTGTCTTTAGAGGAGGATTTCCTTTTCAATAAAAAGTTTGTTCAAAGAATGAATAAATTGCAATATTAAATTATTACATGATAACACAAAGTTTCTACTCTTTTTTATAAGGCATATAGGAAGGTGGTTGTGAAAATAATAGCTCAATAATCATTTGAATAAAACAGATATGTAAACCAAAATTTGTGGTAAAGAACCCAGAGTATTCTCAGTTGTACTTACCTATTTTCAGGCAAAGCTATAAAGAACATGCATTAAAAAGTCTTTTTAGTGACTAGAGCTGTGGAACTGGGTTTTCATTAGTAAAAGAATGACCTATATCTTCAAGTCTCAGTCTGTACAAAAACTACACCAAGATGAATGGAAGACCTGAAAATAAGAATGGGAACACTGAAGCTTCTGGAACAAATGAGGAAAACATTTCAAGCTATAGGCATAAGCAAATACTTCTGAAAGCACTGGAATGACAAAGGAGACATCTCCAGGTAATGAGAAATATGATTATATGGAATTGAAAGCTTCGTAGCCAAAGAAACAACTACCAGAGTAACAAGATGACTTAAAAATTATGAAAAAATATTTGCAAAATGCATGTCACCAATGTGCTTAATACCTTGTACATATGAGAGAGAGAGAGAGAGAGAGAGAGAGAGAGAGAGAGAGAGAGAGAGAGAGAGAGAGACGAGTCATCAGGAAAAACTCATCCTTCTTACAGACTAATGAAAAGAAGAAACACATAAAAGAAAATGTCAAAGCAACTGTAACAGTGTTCAACATCCATGTGTGTAAAGAAAGTGAAAATAAAAACTGAGTTGGTTGTATTCCAGCTACTCTAGTCAGAATTGTGATCAACAAAACAAATAACAACTGCTGGAGTGGGTGTATCAAATGAGGAACTTTTCTTCACAGCTAGTGCAAATTTAAGCTCAATCGTGGATATTAAAAAAATCCTGAAAATAAAACTGCTATATGTTCCAGTTACATATATACTCTAAGCCAGTGTTCAGAAAGATACTTATACACTCATGTTCATTGCAATTTTATTCACAATAGCTAGTAAAGAAATCAGCTTAGTTATCTACCATAAATTGGATGTAAAATAAAAATGTTATGTATAAACATGAAATAATTTATGTAGCCATAAGGAAAATTAAAATTGCAACCTTTACCAGAAAATTTGTATGACTGGACCTCACCATGTTTTGTACAGTAAATCAGACTTGAACAAATGTTACATTTTCTATAAAATATCAATCCTATATGTAAGTTTATATGTCTATGTGTATTTATTAATTAAATTTGTTCATTGATAATATCATAACCCATATTACTACACTGTGGTGGCTCCATTCCCAACCATTTCTTATCCCTATCATCCCTTATAATCTATCTTCCACTTTCTTCCTAATCTCTCTCACATATTTATGTCTTTCTATTTTGTGTTCCACAGGGTGTGAATAGTGCCATCTGTATAGCCATATGGTCAATATTTTCTACTAGTTCCTAATGAATTCACCATAGGTACAGGAATAAAGAAAATGTGTCACCCTCTCTAAAGTATAATTTCAGTAGTAGAGCCAAAAGTTCAGCAATTAAGGAGTAGAGTATGATGTGTTCCACCACATGCCTGACTATTGGAGTAGCCTGTGTTGTGTAAGTCCTGTGCAAGTAAAAATGGTGCTATGAATTGATTATAAAGTATATGTCTCATCTACAGGATGGGATTTTGTAGCACTATGCATTGCTTTCAGAGCCTAGAGTCCTCCTATTTCATTTTCCTCAATGTTTTCTGAGCTGTGGATTGTATCATAAAAGGCTTATTTAGGGCCACTCTTTCAGTCATCACTTAATTTCAAAATCTTGGGCAGCCATTGCTCACTTCAAAAGGAAACTTCTCCAACACACCCTAACTATAGACTTTATCTATGGTTATGAACATAGACAGTTAGAAGGCTGTTTGAAGCTATGTCTATTTAGCTAAATATCAACAGATGTTTTTGCCTCTATAGGGCCTATGACCGTCTAGAGAATGATGTGGTTGGTGCTATTTTTTTTAAAGTTTATAGTACATACATGAGTTCCTATCTCTGGAATTGGCCTTAAATCCAGTCTTAATCATTGGTTACCCTAATAATTGCTGTACCATAGTTGCATATGTAGCACATCTTGATTATCAGCTTGATGTTTTCAAAATTTAGAGATAGTTGGATAATTGATGTTTTTTTTTTAAACACTCCAGAAGTTTGCATACCATGTTAAAAGACTTTGGAACTTACTACCAGGGAAGGGGTTCCAATTTCATTTCAAGCTGTATTTATATATCACAGCAGAAAAGGATGCTATCTTCAACAATAGTTCATTATCACTTAATTCTAGTATGAAGACAAAAAGAATATCTAAGACCCTGTATTATCTTGGTGACAAATATAGAGTCTTTTACCCACAATTGCTATGGATGTGTCACTCATCTGGCACTGAGAGTTTTATGTGTTATCTTATTAATCTTATACCTAGAATTATTTGGACATTTAGTATATCTCCCTTAAATTAGTTTTCATGGGAGAGAGGGAGTGAGGGACTTGAGGGGGAGAAGAGAGGGGTAGAGGAAAGAGAGAACAGGATCATGTATTGAGGGAGACAGGAGAGGGCCAGGAAAATGAATAGAAATATGCTGCAGTGGGGGGATGAGGCAGTAATGGCAAGCTGGGGAAGGGGGAAGAGAAACTCCCCAGAAAGTCCCAGAGACCAAGGATATGAGAAGCACCCAAGATTCAATGAAGATAACCATATCCAAATGCCCAATAATGAATGGGGTGATAGAACCTGAGGGCGTAAGGGGGCTTTATCTATGACTTCCAATTTATTGTTGAAGGAAGTCAGGGCAGGAACTCAAGTTAGAAACCCGGGGGGGGGGGGGAACTGAATTAGAGTCCATGGAGAATGACTGATTGCTTGCTTTGTTCCTCTGACTTACTCAGCTACCTTTATTAAACCATTCCAGCTTACCAAAAGCGGAATGTTATGCTACCTGTAATAGATTGGCACTTGTTCTTTTGTTAGAAATTAAGAAAATATCTCACAGACATGTCCATAATATAATCTGATAGAAACAATTTCTCAAATGAGATTTCATATGCTTAGGTATGTTTAAGATTGTGTCAAGTTAGCAAAACCTATTACCCTCTACTGGTCAATTATAACATATAAATACATTACTTTAAACCAGCTATTTTTTTCTTTTCCTGTTTAACTCAAAGATTTTATTTACATATTAATATATTATAACACACAGTCCAACTTTGAAGAGTTTTACAGTCTTAAAAATTCTGTATTAAAATCCAAACTATCTTTAAACTATCTCAAGGGTACTTACTACAAAAGATAAGAAATACAGTATAGAATCAATCACAATTTTTAGGAAAAATTTTCATCTAGAAATATAACTCCAAATTTTATAATTCACTGTCTGACACCTGGAATTCACAATCTGCTGGAATCCAAACGGCTTGGGGAGCTTCATGTTTCCTATTAATTTTAATATACACAAGTCTTATATATATTCAGTTAAGTTTTACTCCATTCTTGGTGCTGTTCCTGGTTTCCCCCTTTTTCTGTGAACCTGGCATCTGTAATATCCTGGGGTGTCCACTGACATAGCATCTTTACCAATAACTGAGATAACACCTTTACCAATGTCTTCCTTAACTACAGGGAGTCAGACCTCATCTGTGACATAGTTACAAGTCTCGTCTTCTCTCCATGACCTCTTTAATATTGTAACTTTCATGTCATACAAAGCAATATCAGAAAGGGAGACTATTCTACATTACCAAGTTCTGATTCCAACTTGAGATGTTATGTTAGTTCCTATTTCGATCACAGTTTCTGTGTGTCAACCCTGAAAAAAAAANTTTTTTTTTAAACACTCCAGAAGTTTGCATACCATGTTAAAAGACTTTGGAACTTACTACCAGGGAAGGGGTTCCAATTTCATTTCAAGCTGTATTTATATATCACAGCAGAAAAGGATGCTATCTTCAACAATAGTTCATTATCACTTAATTCTAGTATGAAGACAAAAAGAATATCTAAGACCCTGTATTATCTTGGTGACAAATATAGAGTCTTTTACCCACAATTGCTATGGATGTGTCACTCATCTGGCACTGAGAGTTTTATGTGTTATCTTATTAATCTTATACCTAGAATTATTTGGACATTTAGTATATCTCCCTTAAATTAGTTTTCATGGGAGAGAGGGAGTGAGGGACTTGAGGGGGAGAAGAGAGGGGTAGAGGAAAGAGAGAACAGGATCATGTATTGAGGGAGACAGGAGAGGGCCAGGAAAATGAATAGAAATATGCTGCAGTGGGGGGATGAGGCAGTAATGGCAAGCTGGGGAAGGGGGAAGAGAAACTCCCCAGAAAGTCCCAGAGACCAAGGATATGAGAAGCACCCAAGATTCAATGAAGATAACCATATCCAAATGCCCAATAATGAATGGGGTGATAGAACCTGAGGGCGTAAGGGGGCTTTATCTATGACTTCCAATTTATTGTTGAAGGAAGTCAGGGCAGGAACTCAAGTTAGAAACCCGGGGGGGGGGGGGAACTGAATTAGAGTCCATGGAGAATGACTGATTGCTTGCTTTGTTCCTCTGACTTACTCAGCTACCTTTATTAAACCATTCCAGCTTACCAAAAGCGGAATGTTATGCTACCTGTAATAGATTGGCACTTGTTCTTTTGTTAGAAATTAAGAAAATATCTCACAGACATGTCCATAATATAATCTGATAGAAACAATTTCTCAAATGAGATTTCATATGCTTAGGTATGTTTAAGATTGTGTCAAGTTAGCAAAACCTATTACCCTCTACTGGTCAATTATAACATATAAATACATTACTTTAAACCAGCTATTTTTTTCTTTTCCTGTTTAACTCAAAGATTTTATTTACATATTAATATATTATAACACACAGTCCAACTTTGAAGAGTTTTACAGTCTTAAAAATTCTGTATTAAAATCCAAACTATCTTTAAACTATCTCAAGGGTACTTACTACAAAAGATAAGAAATACAGTATAGAATCAATCACAATTTTTAGGAAAAATTTTCATCTAGAAATATAACTCCAAATTTTATAATTCACTGTCTGACACCTGGAATTCACAATCTGCTGGAATCCAAACGGCTTGGGGAGCTTCATGTTTCCTATTAATTTTAATATACACAAGTCTTATATATATTCAGTTAAGTTTTACTCCATTCTTGGTGCTGTTCCTGGTTTCCCCCTTTTTCTGTGAACCTGGCATCTGTAATATCCTGGGGTGTCCACTGACATAGCATCTTTACCAATAACTGAGATAACACCTTTACCAATGTCTTCCTTAACTACAGGGAGTCAGACCTCATCTGTGACATAGTTACAAGTCTCRTCTTCTCTCCATGACCTCTTTAATATTGTAACTTTCATGTCATACAAAGCAATATCAGAAAGGGAGACTATTCTACATTACCAAGTTCTGATTCCAACTTGAGATGTTATGTTAGTTCCTATTTCGATCACAGTTTCTGTGTGTCAACCCTGAAAAAAAAATACTTCCCAGTAGATTATGTTTCAATCTGTTGGTATCTGTTTTAATTAGGGTTTGCATTGCTATTATATTATAGGTTATACATTACCATTCCAAATGTCATACTGAGGAAATACTGGACCAACACAAAACTAAAAACAAGCTGAGAAAACTCCAAATTCAGTATTTCCATGCCTGATGTCAAAGCTCTCTTCAGGTCTTCAATTCCTTTCATCTTTGTTAACTGCATCAAACTTCATTCTCTTGGGTTGTTTGCACTCCCTGTTATCAGTGTTCCTCAGCAGTTATCCCATGGTTCTGGCATCTCTAACATCTTGGGGTCTCTAAGGCAAGATTAACTTTACAGCTTCTTATTCCAATGTCTGTGATCCAGACATAATCTTCTGGGCTTTCAAAGGATTTAGGTCACATCTCTAACTCTAACCACTGCGGCACTCTAGGATCTAGTTGACTGTACTCCACTGCTGCTGCTATTCTTGGCGGTCATCTGATAGTAGGAGCATCTCCAGCATGCTGGAGTTTTTCACTGCAAGTAGGCTTCATAGCTTCTCACAAGTTCCATTCATGGTGTCAAGCATCAACTACTTTACATGACTTCTTAAGTATTGAGCTGTCCCCTACACCTGAGGCTGCATTTTCATCAATGGCCTTTCCTGGGCTCTCACAGTGCCAAGACTCAGCTGTTCTTCATATCCCTTCCATTCCTTTAAAATGGTACCTCCTGGGTTATTCTTACACCACATTACTAAGTCCAGCTGATGGGCTAGGTGCAACCTTAGCTATCTCTGGAACTCAGCTCTATGTGCTATCAGAAAACACTTACTAGATGATTTCACTTCAGTGATGCTGAGATGCTGGTCTCCTCTKAACCACACTAATTTCTTAGCTCCATCTAACCATCATCAATTGCCCCAGTAGTCCTGTCTATTCTTGATTCTAAAGTCACCGTTTTGCCAGTCACTGGGGCCAGACCATGGGTACATTTGTTGTATTAAATTAACACCAGCTTTCTGTTTTCCAACTCCTTCACACTGCCTAAGCTTCTCTGTCCTGGAATTTGCTCTATAGATTGCACTTGAACTCAGAGATCTACACAGCTCTGTCTCCTGAATGCTGGGATTAAAGTTGTGAACTATCACCCTGGACAGAGGGTTTTCTCTACTTGTAACATTATCTCTCCCAGGATTGCCTTGAACTCAAGAAACATGCTTGCCTCTATCTTCTCAGTTTAAAGACTTGTACCACCTTGCCTGGACCTAAGCTTTTTGCAGCACTATTCATCAAGATCCAGTCAAAATCCTGTGTCTTCCAGTTCTGAATTGTAGTTCATTTCCCAACAAAAGTTCAAATGAAAACAATCACAAATTCTCTTGGTCAACCAAAAAAAACACGAACAATAAGCTGACCAGAGTAGGATCTTGCTTTTTAGTCACCTCAATCTGTTTAACTCCTTGAATGTAGGGTTTGGCTCCATTCTATTTCTTGGTGCCCCTTTATTCTTTGAACCAAACATTTTGTGCTTTTCCTTTCAAAGCTTGCTACTCTCTAGATCAAAATGTTGATCCCAGTGTTGTTGTAATAGGTTTABGAGGCATGACATTGTTGGAACTAGTATATCATTGGAAATGAGTTTTGAGAGTGAAAAGACTCATGCTGTTTTCTAGTTTCTTCTTTGAACTTCATGTCTGAGGACTGAGCTGTGAGCTTTCAGCTTCCTTTTCCTGCTGTCTGAGCTTTGCCCTCATAGTGTTATCCTTCTGTTACCAGAAGTCAGAAAAATAATTATATTTCTTTGGTCATGGTGTTTTATCACAGCAGTAGAAACATACCTATAGAAGCCAGAATACAAGGCTCTTTCTGAATCCCTTGAAGGCCTCTTGAAGTAAACATGCAAGGTTCCATTTTTCATACATTCCTATAAATCTAATGCATGTATTGTAAAAGACTGACCATTCTGTGAAATGGCCACTAAAAATCCTCCTTGAGTTCCAGGAAAAAGACAATTTCAGATATCAGAAATACCCACATGTAGACAAGAAGAGAAATGGAAATGCTAGATAGTAGAAGCAACCCTTTACTACTTAGGCCAGTTTGCCCTCTATACCAGGAGCTGTATATATCATCTGCTCTTACTTTCTTGCTTACTGAAAGGAACATCGACTCTTTTCTCACTATACCTGTGATTTTGGTAAAATCTTCGTTTTGCAGGCACAAGCACAACTGTTAAATAAATTAATATAAATCCCAGCTGCAGATTTACTACCTGCCTTAATTATTTATGTTCCCAAATAAAACACACACACNACACACACACACACACACACACACACACACACACACACACACACACACACAGCCTTTAGATTTTGATATACCTTAATGAGGTCAATAGTTGGGCCACATATTTTTCTTACTTTTTTTCACTAGTATTTTATGATTTTTTTAAATTTAATCTTTTTTTTTACAGTCCAAATTTTATACCCATCCCTGTCCAGCCACTGATGGTTCCACATTACATACCTTCTTTCCCCATCTCCACAAGGATGTTCCCACCCCAACTCCACCCCACCAGACCTCCCCACTCTCTAGATCCTCCCATCTCTTGAGGATTAGGTGCATCTTCTCTGACTGAGTCTAGACCCTGGAATTCTGTGCTGTATATTTGTTGGGGGCCTCATATCAGCTGGTGTATGCTGCCTGATTGGTGGCCCAATGTCTGAGAGATCTCAGAAGTCCAAGTTACCCTTCTCCTCAGCTTCTTCCAGCTTTTCCCAAACTCAACCCCAGGGGTCAGCAGCTTTTGTCTATTAGGTTGGGTGTAAATGTCTGCATCAGATTCTTTCAGCAGCTTGTTTGGCCTTTCAGAGGGCAGTCATGATAGGCCCCTATTTGTGAGCCTCAGTAATAGTTTCAGGCCTTGGGGCTTTCCCCTGAGCTGGATCTCAATTTGGGCCTGTCACTGGACTTCCTTTAGCATGGGTTCTTCTCCACTTGTGATCCTGCAGTTCTTTCAGACAGGAACATTCTGGGTCAGGGTTTTGAGTGTGGGTTGGCAACCCCATCCCTCACTTGATGCCCTTACTTTCTACTGGAGGTAAGTTCTACAAGTTCCCTCTCCCCATTGTAGGATATTTCATCTAAGGTCGTCCCTTTGAGTCTTGAGTTTCTCTCACCTCCCAGGTCTCTGGTACATCCTAGAGGCGACCCTCTCCTCCTACCTCCCAAGGTTACCTGTTTCTATTCTTACTGCTGGCCTTCAGGACTTCAGTCCTGATTTCCCCACCAAACTTCTGATCTTGTTCTGCTCTTTCCCTCACTGCCACCTTTCCCACACAGGTCCCTCCCTTCCTCCCCCTCCAGTGAATGCTTTCTTCTCCCTTCAAAGTAGGATTGAAACATCCCTACTTGGGTTTTTCTGCTTGTTAAAATTTTTAAGTTCTGTGGATTGTATCCTGGGTATTCTGTACTTTTTTGGCTAATATCCACATTCATGCATGTCCATTTGGGACTAAGTTACCTCACTCAGGATGATATTTTCTAGTTCCATCTGTTTGCCAGCAAGACTCAGGATGTCCTTATTCTTAATAGCTGAACAGAATTCCATTCTGTAAATAAATCACATTTTCCATATCTATTTTTCTGTTGTGGGACATCTGGGTTGTTTCTAGCTTCTGGCTATCACAAACAAGGCTGCTATGAACATAGTGGAACTTGTGACCGTGTGGCATCATGTTGCATCTTCTCAGTATGTGACCAAGAATCATACAGCTGGATCTTCAGGTATATATCTATTTCCAGTATTCTGTAGAATCTCCAGATTGATTTCCAGAGTGGTCGTACCAGTTTACAATCCTACCAGCAATGGAGGAGTGTTCCTCTTTCTCCCTGTCCATGCCATTATTGGGGCACTTTGTACCTTCCATGCAGTTAAAGTATTTAATCTACTTCCTGTGCATAAACCTGAGTTATTACATACTAAACTCTGTATTTTCTTGATTGTTTTGAATGCAGAGAGTTGCCTAACTGGGCCATGCTATGGGCCACATTCTCCTGGATCCTTCACATGGTTATCATGCCTCTATGTCTTACACTCTTCTCGGACATCAAGTCTCTTCTCTCCTTATTACTGCAATGGCATAGAGGATCCCCTTCTCTTCCTCCTCCTAGTCCCAAGCCTGGGAATTCTAAAAGTCCTGCCTCTGTACATCCTGCCCTGCCATTCACTGCTGCCATCTTTATTTAGCAATTAAAACCAACTATGTGCAGAGTCTTTCAGTATTGGTGCAGGTAACTAATGATTAATATGATTGTATGGAGTACAGACGAATTTGGAGATTATCCCATTTTTTCCAGTTCTTACATACTTTCCACCCCTGTCTCACATTCTTCCAAAGGACTCATGCCCTATACCTGAAGGGGTGTTGTTWATAATAAACTGTTTATAATTGAGTCCACATCTATTGATGCTTTCTGTATCTCTGTATTTCATGTATCTCTGCATCCACAGCCTTTCATTTTAGGAAATAGTTTATT
>BDUI01015107.1:25869-38346 GCA_002335545.1 Apodemus speciosus
TACCGTAGGGTTCTCCTATGGACCCGGGAGGGTATCGTAGGATCCTCCTATGGCCCCTTGCTCCTGGAGGGTACTCTCAGCCATGTTTATCCTGTAAACTTGTGTCTAGCACGTAGGAGCCCACATGGCAGAATGAAATCTCACAGCAAAGCTGCTTGCCTGGCAGTTTTGATGGATGAACACAGCCTTGAAGGAACCCATGGTGAGTGTTGTAAGTAACTGAGCTCCTTGCTCTCCTTCTGCACTGCTCAAACCTGCTGTGTCCATGGCCTCTGTCCTTGAGTCTGTTTTTGTTGACCATATCAAAGAAGAATGGAATTACGAACAACTGTGATCGAGTCAACCGAAAGACCAATCTATTAAAAGCATCCGTTCATCAAAGTCCATGATGTTAATTTGCTGGGAAAGAGTCCCATTGGATTAAACTCTTAATTGGTATGAAATGCAGCCCAGAAAACAGGGTCTTGGGGAAATTTCCATTYTGCAGGCTGGCAGTAATTAACCAACCTCCTCAAGAGTTACTGCCCCCTGGAGTATTGGAGTTCTTAAATTACCAGGCAGGAGGGAAATTCTATTATCCAGAAGCCCAGCCCCCAACTCTCTCCACACCCCTCCCACCCTTTCTGAGGGAAGGTGTAAATGAACYACCTCTGAGTGCATTCCACAAAACTGAATGGCACAGACAGAGCAAAAGATGTCTCCCAATGGTGGAACCATTGTAGGGCAAGTGGATCATGCCACCAGGCAGAAGAACTGGTAAGGCTGAAGCAGGCTCAAAAGCCCCAGGGAATCTCATAATTGAGAAAGCAGGTGTTGGAACCAGCTCCCAGTCAGGGTCTACCTGTCCTGGAACATGTAACCATGACACCCCACTGAGAGGACCATGACAACTGGTCATGTAGCATAAAAACCTAGAGTTGTCCATGCTGATGAGGTATTTATGGAGTGTTTATCCAATGAGCTTCTGTTCCTGAGCATTCCTTCCTGCAAAAAGTATTTAATCCCTGGTTCACCTTGAGTAAGATGTATGCATTTACATCCGACACAAATAAAGCAGCTTGGATAAGCAATGACCAGATCTTTCATCAAGGTCAGCTGAAGGTGGTAGCGGTAAGGAAACTTGCCTAAATCTCCAGAGAAGGTCTCTCCTTTAGCTCCTCCATACTCTCATCACTCACTCAGAACCAGACCGGACTCTGCCCCTTCTGARGCTCAGCCACACCCTTCCTACATGGCACGTAGGGTAAGCTCAGACTCTAGGACTACCATTCTCGACTCCTCGAGGTCCCCAGAGGCATCTGGGTACACAGGAGATTGAGAACCATGGCATCCATCCCAGTTGCCACTGTTTCTCACTCAGAGAGATGGGGCTRGGACCCGCTTTCTTGGACTGCATTCTGCCTTCCCTGAGCCGCATCCCAGCAGTGAAGCAGATACACATCCCAACAGACAGATCATCTCCCACTATTTTTAAGGACAATATTACAAGAGACTGTTGCGGTGAATGWTATAAGATGCCCAAGCCTGGTAGTTTTAGCAATGAATGTTGAAAGGTCAYGTGTCTGGAGACTTTGAGGTTCAAGGTCAAGGTGTTGATGGCACTGTTTGGGGAGGATGCAGAACCTTTAGGAGGTACAGCCTTGCTAGAGGAAGTAAGCTAACTAGATATAGGCTTGGGGGGGCGGGTAATAGTTTGACCTCACTTCCTGGTCTCTCTGCTTCCTGTGTGAATGGCAATGTGGCAAGTCATCTTCCTGTTCTGTCACCATGCCGTGGTGCTTCTCCTGATTCTCTCTCTCTCTCTCTCTCTCTCTCTCTCTCTCTCTCTCGCACCTCAGCCAAAATAACCTTTTTTTTCTAAGTTTCTTTGGGTCATAATATTTTGTCACAGTGACAGAAAGTAATGATGGAACATGTTTATACAGGGAGTAGATGGGAGATGGTTAACCAGGTATGTGCCTCTGTCAAAGCTCATTGGGCACACACTTACGATCCGGACACTTCCTTCCATATACTTTCCCTAATAAAGAGAATTAGTCTTGAAGGAGAAATGTGTATATACTATTTAACTCAATCCCACTGTGAAAATATGTCTTATGCCATTAGGCAAGAATATAAGAAAGCATCTATTGCAGCACTTAGAATAGAAAAAATAGAAATACAATTGAGATACCCAGCAGTGATTAAATTACGGAAACTCTATACAGCCAAATGATGGAATGCACGTTGATGTGAGAAAATACAAAGCATTGTGAATTAAAAGCAGAATGTAATCTGTTTTTGCAAACGTTAAATGTAATGGTGGCTTTGTATTTTTTGTCTCCCCTAATTACAGCAACACTGTGCTTCTCCAAGTTCATAAAGTAGAGGCGGGTATATGTGTGACTTAAAATATCTGGCCATCTCTGTGCATTTTAACTAGATTTGCGACAGCCCCTATCATAATGGAAATGCCTACATTGCCAGCACTCAGACTGTTCAAGAAGTTCTGATTCCTGTAAACTTCTATTGTGACATCTAGAAGCTTGGTGCTTCTGTGTCATTGATAGACTGCCACGGTTCATTCTAGAAGACGATGGCTGCATCCTCTGTCTGAGCTCGGCCAACAAGGCTCCTATAGAGGTCTTCCCTGCCCATAGACTGTATTCCACACCCAACCCTTGTGCCTTGGGCTCTGTATTAGGGAACCACACATACCTGGTGTCTTCAGAACCTTGGATTTGGGTTATCTACCCCTTCTTCCTGGCTTTTCTCTCTTAGAACTACTTTCTTCAGGCATCTCCCTTTCTTTGGCTCCACTCTATGTTTTCAAACCCTAAGATTCTCAGCTCAAGGCCTATCTCCATATTTTGTCCAAATGAGAGTTGTGCTAAGCTTGGTGGGCCCCTTTAGTACCTGTGGATGTATCTTCATTTGGAAATGACGTTAGGGATTGTTTTAGAAGAGATACCATCCTGACCTAGCCCAGTGGCCTGCACCTATGATGGTTACTCCTAATTATAAATGTGATTTGATTGGGAAGTTAGTAAGACACACACAGTCCTGTCTGGTGAAGGCATTCCCAGGAAGGATTAAGTGGGGTGAGAAGATCCTACTCTAGAGCAGTCAGACTCTTCCAGAGGTGGCCCATATATAAAGAAGCCTGGCATTGACATCAAACTCCAACATCTTCCGAGGCAGATTGCAGACCAGCGACCCTTCCGAAATCCTTCAGCCMTTCAGTGCTAGACTGGAACTACTGAACCTTCAGCCCCCTGGGCTACCAGCAGCTTCCAGGGTCTTAGCCTCTCTAGTGCAGCCAGCCATGTTGGAGGAAACCTGGAGCATAACCTGTGGATCTAATAAATCCTTTTCCATATATATTCATGCTATTGTTGGGTTCAGAGTGGAAGCCAGGAAAACTTACTTCAGATATGGAAGCTTAAAGATGGAAGCTTTATTTTCTGAGCACTCGGGGAAGCAGCCAGTTCAGGATCCCTAAAGGGAGATTGTGCATTTTTAAAGGATGGGAACACACAGTCCGGGGTGAGCTGAGGTAAACTGYGGTGTTATCCAATTGTATTTTGATGTGAGTTAAGCAAGGGAGTACCCATTAGAGACTGGGCCATATCCAGGACACCTGGCTTCAAGGTCCTTAATTCATTCCCCTAAACAGAGGGACAAAGGTCAGCTAATGTAGTTAATTAGGGMAGAACAGGCAATGGGTTATATATCTTTATAACTTATGCACCTTGGTTTAGATAGCAGCAATTTCTATATTCTTTACTGGTTGAGACAATTAAGAAAACATTTGGAAGCCGGGCGGTGGTGACGCACGCCTGTAATCCCAGCACTTGGGAGGCAGAGGCAGGCGGATTTCTGAGTTCGAGACCAGCCTGGTCACAGAGTGAGTTCCAGGACAGCCAGGGCTACACAGAGAAACCCTGTCTCGAAAAACCAAAAAAAGAAAAAGAAAACATTTGGAGAAGTGGGATAGGAGTTCCCAGGCCTGGGAACATGAACTTGTTTGACCCTGCCAGCAAGATGGTGAAGTTGTCCGTGAGATGGCTGGACTCAGACAACTGTCTCCTTACAAGTTGTCCTTGAGATGTGTGGACTCAGACAACCGTTTACCACAGAAGCTGTTCAGCTCTAGGAACGTTCCCAACTTCCCTCCTCAAGGCCTGRGACCTTGAATTTAGTTTCTCCCTACGATTGAATGGAGTCAGAAAATGAAATGCTAGTCCTTGGAAAATGTTTCTTTGGCTTGTTCTCAACACCGTGAGTTCTGTTTCTCTGAGAATCCAAATACAGTATCCGAGAGGAGTTAGCAGGAGGTCTGACTCATGAAGGTCAGAGGCAAGTGCAAGCTTATGCTACTGCAAACCAAGGGATGCAGGGGTCACAGAGCTGTGTGGGGTGTGGGAGGGAGCTCTCGGGCCTCAGCAGGAGCCAGCATCCCAAAGTACCTTCGTTCATGCTTTTGGCCTTCACCCTTTAAGGCAGTGAACTTCCATTTCAAGTCACCAGAGTTAGTCAGCTGAGGTGCTTATTAGCGCAGTGTTGGCATCAGTCTGCCTCCCATCCCCACAGAGCTGACTTAGTGAGGAAAGAGAAGGCAGTAAAGGTGATCTGTGCTTGGAAACCACAGAAACACAGCCTGAAGCTGTGTGTGAGGAGTCATCTTTGGGAATTCAGAGAAGAGAGATTACATGAACCCAGAGAGGGGGGTCCAAGCACATGTTCCTGACATACATCCCTCTCTGTACACACTGGGGGGACTAGGAGCTCGCTGACTCTTACCCAGGATTGCTCACCAGAGGTGGAAGAATGAAACATTGTATCCTTCCTTCCATCTCTTCCATTTCCCTTCCCCTCCCTTCCCCTCTCCCATACTCCCTAGAGGATTCCCCCTTTTCTCCTCTTTTCCTCCCTCCTCCCTCCTTCCACCCTTCTCCTGCTTTCTCCTTCTTCTTTTGTAAACAGTTGCCTACTGGGTTTTTTTTTGTTTTTGTTTTTGTTTTTGTTTTTTTAAGACAGGTTTTTTGTGTTTTGGGTTTTTTTTGTTTTGTTTGTAGACCAGGCTGGCCTCAGACTTGCTACATAGGTGTGGATTAGGTTAAATTTCTGATCCTCCTGCCTCTGCCTTCTGAGTGCTAGGAATACAGGCATTCCCTAGCATGGCATTTTATGTGTACTGGGGATCAAACCCAGGGCTTCCTGCRTGCTGAGCCCTGCCTCTGCTCTGCTTTGGGTCTTAAGAGCTCGTTCAATGCTCAGTTCCTCTGTGCATGCGGATTCAGTCGGGAGAAGCAGCTGCTTCAGCTGCTCAGAGTTGATGGGACAACTCTGGCCAGGGAACATGTCTTTGGACTTGAGAAATGCTCTCAAAATGCTAAGTGTATCTAATTTATAACTGAACAAGTCAGACCTCACAGGTCTGTAGAAGATTGAGAATGAATACAGAAGTGTTTTGTAAACTGTAAAACACTAAATGGAACCAGTATTTTCCCAGTTCTCTGTGAGGAGCAATTTGCAGGAAGCGATTTTTCCCTGATCTTAACTCTTTCTGTTCTCTGCCCTGTCCTCACTCCTCTTCCTCCATCCTGTTCCCCCACAGACCTGGCAGTGTTTCAGGGAGGAAATTAAAGCCTCCTGAAAGATGTGGCTTGGTGGAAGGGCTAGAACAATGTCCCCAGACACACCAGGCCCTGCCCTCCTTAGATGCCACTATCCCGCTGCTCTGGCAAATGAAGTTTAAATATTTAACAAGGATGCTGGCACTGTTGGGAAGGCTGAGGCTCCCCAACTGATGAGGCCTCGGGGCCTGGAATCCACACGGTGGTCGGTCCACGACTGAGTCAGAGCAGAGATGCTGTCCCTCTCCCCTATACACCCATGACAGCCCATCCATTACATCACCTGGGCTGTGGGCAAGCTTGCTGCAGAAGCCATATGGGGCTGTTGCTCACAGCTGGCTAGAGGCTGAGCCAGACCCTGGCTGTGCACACTCTGCTTTGATGGAGGGGCAGGTGCTGCAGCATCTAGGCCAGATGCTCCTGTGGCCACTCACCAGGAAATGGGAGTGTTTGTTCTTCAGAGGAATGGGCGATGCCTCTGGGGGCCAGGTGGCCTTTCAGTTCCTGTCTTCATGATGTGCCCTGTCTAATCACAGGGCTCCCTGTTTCTTAAAAGAAATAACGTGAATTCATTTTGTAAATACAGTTAAACGTCATAATGCACATTTGTAACTAATTTTAAGTAAGCATATTGGTAGCTACTATATAAACTACCATAAACATTTTATAGATAGTTTATAAATTATAAACTTTTGGACAACATAGTTCATAATTCATCAATATAGTCCTTGTACACTACAAATATGAGTTAAGGTCCTGTGGACTGACATTCCAAGAACCCCTATGCCCACCCGCCCACCCCCACACACATACCCGTGCTGAAGGCTATACAAGGCTGATTGAATGATTATAAATTGTGTGATGGTGGGAAGCTGAAATGCTGTAGATTCAGATTAAGCTAACCCACATTAGCTTGGGCTATCTTTAGCCCCTTACCAGTTGTTTCACGCCAATTACTCTGTTCRATGCAGCACCCTTATACTAGCAGGAAATTGTAATAACAGTTTAAAAATCTTCAAAGAAAAGACCATCCCTGAAAGATTTTACAAAGGTATTTGAAAGCCCCCCCCCCCGAATCAGGAGACCCTCACTCTAGTCTCGGGATAAGACGATGCCCCAAAAATTCATGAGAGACCGTTCTTGATGCAAGCACACGAGGTTTACTTGGGGAGAGTCAGTGCACTGAGGCCGCGCCCATATCCCGTGCAGGGGCAGAGCAGACGACCTCACGCAGCCGCAGTCAGGAGTTTTTAAAGAAAAAATTACAAAGAAAAAAGGGGCTAGGCAGTCATAGGGAAGGAGGGGTCAGGCGGCAGAAGGTTACAGGTTATCTCAGGCAAACAGAGTTAAACTTTTGAGTAAGACACCAGGTGTCTCAGGAATGTGGTGAGCTAGTCCTTGGAGCGGGGAGTGCTATCTCAAGGGTAACAGTTTCTCAGGCTGAGAGCAGAAAAAAGCAAAAATTCTCTGTGTTAGGCTAATTGCTAGGGGTCTAGAAATATCGAGTTGGAGGTCTATCACATTCTACCGAGTTCTTAAGGAAAAGCCCACCCGATTTCATGGAGCCTCGGCCATGGGAAAAGGTATTTCTCAGCTCATCCTAATGGTGAACTCTGTGGCCAAACCTAGTGAAGCAAAAACACAATGATAAACACCTAGGTGCTGGACTTTCCAATATCACTAAGTGAACAAAAAGATAAACCATTTCCAACCTAGTACGCATGAAAAATAATTCAATACYAGAAAATCTGTAAATTAATCTGGTATCAAAAAACTAATCTGAGGTCAATGGAGCTTGTATTTGGGCACATCTGAGTAAAGGCACCCCAAACTTTGGGTCTCACAGTATCTTTTTAAGGATCATCCCATAGAAAATAACCGGAAAGGATGAAATATTGGGCCATAAAGCTCAGTCAGGGAGGTCGCTGCACAGGCATAAGGACCAGGGTTCAATACACAAAACCCATGTTTGAAAAAGCCAGGTGTTAGTGATGCTCAGTTGTGTCCCTAGTGTTGGGGAGGGAGGCAGAGACAGGGGGTTCTCTGGGGTGCTGGCCAGCCAGCTGAAGGACTCGGTGAGCACCAGTCCAATGAGAGACTGTACCAGAACACAAGGTGGGGAGCAGGTGAAGAATGGTACCTGAGGTAGATCTCTGGCCTCAGTGCACAAAACATACATGATGCACACAGAGAAAGGGTCTTGTTTCAAGGTGGATGGCAGGCCTTCTGCTATCTAGCATAATAAAGGAAACGTCTTAATTGAAGGCAAAAGTTGTTTAGGTTCACTCGTGCTGGCACTAAGTACCCTTGGCTGCCTGTGCTGCACCCCTGGGGTTCCACAGGCGGGGAGGGGGACACACAAGTGTACATGAGCATTGCTGGTTTCTGCTTGTGCTGTGGATGCTAACTGCCTCTTACCCAAGACTCTATCTTCTGCTGCAAAGCTATGACAAACTAACTTGTTTCCAGTTAGGTTAGAATTTCAGCACCCCCCCCACCCCGCCCGTGCTTCTCAGCAATTATCTTACAATGTAAAGGAAGCAGATGATATCACCTGTAGTTGTGGATAATCAAATTCTAACTGGGAGGGTACTAAAGAATTGACCTAAAAATAAAGTACACAAGATCTTATTTTTATTTAAGATTTATTTGTGTGTGTGTGCATGTTTGTGAGTGTGTGTGCATGCATGTGTGTGAGTGTGTGTGTCTGTGTCTGTGTGTGTGTGTGTTCTCATGTCTGTAAGTGTATGCCATGTGTATGTGGGTAAGAAGGAGGCTAGAAGAGGGAGTTGCAGACTGTGAAGCTGGTGGTCTGACATGAATTCTGGGATTCAAACTTGTATCCTTTGGAAGAGCGGCAAGCTCTCTTAACCAAGGAGCAATCTCTCCAGCCCCTGAAACAAGTTTCCAATGTAACTAATTCATTCAATTTGTATTGAAGTTCCCAGCTAGGGCAATAAAATGAGAATACAGACATAAGGATCAGGAAAGAGGAAGTAAAACTGTCATTATTTGGGCAATATAAACTCAAGTAATCTACAGACCTGTTATTACAATGATGTGTATTAAGGTGACTAGATACAAGAATGGTTTATCCAAAGAGTGCCTTGAAATTGGTTGTTTATCTGCAGGCCGGCAGCAAACAAGAAAATGTAATTAAAATGACACCATTTACAACACCATCATAGAGTAAAAGGATTTGAAAGTAAGCCCTACAAGAGTATAAAGACCTCTATAGGGAAAATAGGTCTTAAGAAATAGTTTTAAAGATCTTAATAAATGGGAAATTATAGCATGTTTATCGATTGAAAGCTTACAGCTGGGAATTTTATAGAACTCAATAAGATAAGTGTAAATTTTATATGGAATATCAAGTGGCCGAGTATGTTCTCCAATAAAATGACAGTACAAGAGGGATCATTTTAGTATCAGAATCTCTGTGGTGCTACAGTGATTTAAACAGAGGGGTTTGGGGAGGACGGCTAGAGTGTTGGCTCAGCAGTTAAGAGCATTGCCTGTTCTCACAGAGGATCAATGATATCATTCACAGGGTAGCTCACAACTGACTGTAACTCCAGTTCTAGGAGCCCAGTGGCCTCTTCTGGTCTCTGCAGGCACTACACACTTGTAGTGCACATGCACATAGACTCATACACAAAAATCTAAAATAAAATTTTAATTATTATATTATTCTATCCTAGTGTTATTCAGCATGTAAATGGTATTGCTAAATATTTTTAAAGAGTATTCATAAACTTGACTCATGTGAACTTTTGTTCATTCATAAGCAGTTATTATAATCTGCCATTTCTGCAATAGATGTTATTGTAGATTAATATTTAGAATACTGATAATTCTAATAGCATATAGGAAATAGATGTAAGCAATAAAATATAAGGAAATATTTATCAAGAATGATTATAAAAATGCCAATCAGTCACAATGAGATATTATTTTAGGCCTATTTAATTGGGAACTATTTTAAATTTCCCCCATAATTTGGAAAACTGAATTGCAAATATTTATAGGTAGAAGTGTAAACTGGTGTAGTCACTTTAGGAAGATAGTGTTAATAAATGTCACAATGTAGGGGCTAAAGACACAGCTCAGCAGTTAAGGCCATTGACAGCTCTTGCAGGTCACCAGGGTTCAGTGCCCAGCACTCACAAGGCTGCTCACAACTGCCTATAACCTACCAGGCATTCTGATGACATCTTCTGGCTTCCTCCTGTGATGCATGCATGTGGTACACAAACAGATAAGCAGACAACACCTGCATACATACAAAATTATCTTTTTCTAAAATGTAACAATGTGAATAGTTTTTGTACATGTGTAGGTGGGAAACTTTCTGAATAAAATTAAAAATTTGGGCTAAGGTTGAAATTTCTTATAAGGTTGAAATTTCTCTTTGTCAAATATAGCTGATTCCTTACTCTGGCTAAATGTTTGCGTTGGCACCAGTAATTGGGTGGGGGT
The DNA here is from genome assembly GCA_002335545.1 of Apodemus speciosus. Taxonomy (NCBI): domain Eukaryota; kingdom Metazoa; phylum Chordata; class Mammalia; order Rodentia; family Muridae; genus Apodemus; species Apodemus speciosus. The sequence goes on from BDUI01015107.1 coordinate 35,967, forward strand.
CACAGCTACACTGGGACAAAGACTTGTGAATGAATGACAATGTGTCTGAGAGGCAGATCCTAGATTCTCCAGCCATTGCCAAAATTTGAGTATTATTTTGTCACTTGGTGACATGACTGTCATGTCACACACTGGAGTCTCATGTCACACACATCTGAGTGTCATGCCAAACACACGAGTGTCATGTCATGTCACACACATATATGAGTGTCATGTAACACATACACGAGTGTCATGTCATGTCAAACACACGAGTGTCATGTCACACACACGAGTGCCATGTCATGTCACATAGGAGTGTCATATCACACATGCATGAATGTCATGTCACACACACATGACAGTCATGTCAAACACACAAGTGCAATGTCATGTCACACACAGGAGTATCATGTCACACATACATGAGTTTCATGTCATACACACAAGTGCCATGTCATGTCACACATAGTAGTGTCATGTCACACATGCATGAGTGTCATGTCACACACATGAGTGTCATGTCAAACACACAAGTGCCATGTCATGTCACACACAAGAGTGTCATGTTACACATGCACGAGTGTCACATCACACATGCATGAGTATCATGTCAGACACATGAATGTTATGCCACACACACACATGAGTGTCATGCCACACACAGGAGTGTCACATCACACATGCATGAGTATCATGTGACACACACGTGACATGTCTTACACACACATGAATGACAAGAAGGAACAGAGTCTTGCCTTTGGACTGTAAAGGACACACAGCTGAGTGAGAAACCTCTGTAGTYTCAGGCTACAGTGATTTTGAAATTATTACTGCAACATATTATAATCTATACTGACTGGTGCCTATATAATATAAGATGTGTAGACACTGCTGTAGCACAAATGTTTACAGTGGTTCCAGGAGGATGGAAAATGGACATGAGTTTACCTTGATGGGAGATTATTTAGCAGGGACCCAACCGACACTGACACAAAGAAACATGAAGCAATACAAATATAGTGAAAACGTAAATCTAAAAGATTTACGCATGTTAGAGTTATTACTATATTACTATGCACACACACATTTCAATGCTGTGTGCATTAAAAACTCTTATTACGTTTACTGGGTGTGCATGTACACACATGTACACATGTGCACACAATAATGTGTGTGTAGCAATAAGGACAAGTTGAAGGAGTCATTTCCCCCATCACATGGTGATTGTACTTAGGTGGTTAGGCTTGGCCTCCTTACCTGCTGAGCTGATTCCTTGTCTTTCTATGTATTGTTCTGAAATTAAAATCTCAAGTGCAGCTTGTCTTCTATGTGAGGGCTGGAGAGGCACGTGGTTAAGAGCAGATGCTGCTGCTCTCCCCTCCACGAGGGGCTCACCTCCCACAGCAGGTGRCTCAAGCTTGCCTGTAACTCCAGCTCCAGGGGATCTAATGCCCTCTTCTGTTTTCTGAGGGCATTTTATACAGGCAGCATTCATTCACACACACACACACACATACACACATACACAAATAAAAATAAACCTAAGAAGGTGATATGAGCAGAAAGAAGGAAATTATAAATATAGGATTCAGGGTCATGGTGACTTGAGGCAGAAGGATGGGGTTCTGAGATGGATAGAAAACAGCCTTGCAAGTCATTAGTATCTCCATGTTAGGGGACTATAGGGGAAAGACTACAAGCACAGACATTAAAATTTCATGAATGGCAGTTTACTTACAGACCAATGAATAATTTCAAACCAGGATTATAGCCAATTCATAGTCCGATCATATGTACCTCAGATTTTTTTTCAAAGCAGACAATGATAGAACCCACCTGCCCTGTTAGTTGCCTTTGCCTGGTGGATAGAAAGAGAAAAGACTTTTTGCAGCCTTCAGTGGTTCTGAGTTCTGAGAGTAAGTGACCAGGGACAGACTCTCTGTCTTTATCATACCATACATGTCAATGAGATTTACCATGTTGTTTCCACACGTGCCCACAGCGTGTACTGATCTAATCGAAGTACTCTTCTCCACGTTACTCTTCCCCAAGGTCTGATAATCATTATTCACGTTCATGTCAATTCTTTTAGATGGAAACTAAAGAAACTTGGGGACAAACTACTTATCTCTGAAAGTCAGCCTTCTTTTGCTTACATATCATCGTGTAATTTCATCAGTTTTTGCTATAAATAACAGGATGCCCTTCTTTGTGACTGAAYGGTACTTCATATATAAACACTGCAGTTTTTTTATTCATCTGTTGATAGATGTCTTTGTAGACCAGTTCCATCTCTTGACTGCTCTGAATAGTGCTGCAGTAAACATGGCTATACATAAGTACTGTGAATAAGAATCTTTGGACAAAAGCTTGTCTGGAAAGGCTAATGGACTGACTG
>BDUI01015109.1:20058-30806 GCA_002335545.1 Apodemus speciosus
ATATTGATTTCTCTGTCCAGATTAATTTTGACTATTGTTTTGCCTTTTAAATAGGTTTTTTCTTAAAGACTGTCCTGGATGCCTCGGTGGGCTTTGATCCTTCTCATCCTCAGTTCTTCCCTGTCTCTTCCCAGACTTGCCTGCTCCTCTGCATCCCAGCCTTGTGTTCTTTTTAAAGAGTAAAAATAACATAACTTGTCAATCCAGTTCATGTTGCCCATGCTCTCCCTGGTTTATTGCCTTCCACTGCAGCTTGGCTAACCTGCCAGGGCGGCATCCTTAAAGGGAGCGGTCACCTTACCCCCACAGCCAACAGCTGGCCAGAGCTCCACAGGAGTTGGAGTTTGTGGGCCTCTCCTTCCTCCATGTTGGAGAATTGACTGGCATGATATCGTATGATTCCTCCCCACTTTTTAAAGTATCCAGCCCCGCTCAGCCGTCCCCGCCAAGTGGTGAACCTGTTCTCAATGGCACTCCAGTCTCTCATTGCTGACCCTGAGTAGACACTTCCAGTGCTGGCCAAGGAGTAACAGAACACAGGGATGTGGTCTGAGAGGTCCATTCCTGCAGCAGGAGTACTGAGTGGCACTGTCGAGGGTTATTTGTAGATTAGCATAGTTAAAAAGTATTGCATTAGTGAAAAACGATTCATTAAAACTCACGTTTCAAAACTCAAATGTTTTTTTTGAAACTTTAGCCCAAAATACTAAATAGAAAGTATATATCTAGGAGAGGAAATGATTATGGATTGTTTTAACTGACCCCTTTGTTAGTTAGTTTGTACCTTTCTTTAAAAAAACAAAACTAAAAACTGGATAGCCAAAAATAAAGGACGTCATATGTTCTCTTGAAACTGTGTGTAAAARTGTCGCCTCGGAAGGCTGCTGAAGGTACACAAGGCTGCGTGGCCTTCAGACCTTGTCTTCTGTGCTTTGGTTCTAGTTCCGGTGCTTGCATTTCTAGAYACTCAGCGGTCACGGAAACGACTTTTGGCTTGCTGGGGCTGAGGGTTGCACTTAGTGCTTTGCACATACTGGGCTAAGTGTATTGGATGCTTTTGTGTAAGTTATTAGAATTTCACATAAACAATACTAATTATTGCTTTTCTAAATCTTGTATTTGGTAAGAATTATTCTAAGTCTTGTATTTGGTAATTCTCAAAAGAGATACAGCATTTGACAACAAACATTAAAAAATGAATTTTAAAATGCATACTAGCTGAAGAGATGACTGTGGTTAAGAGCTCTGAATGCACTTGCATAGCACCAGGATCAGTTCCCAACCACAGGGCACCTTAGAACCAGCTGTAACTTTTAGTTCCAGGGGATCTGATGCCCTAATTTAGCCTCCACAGTCTCCAGGCACACACATAGTGCACATATGCACACATATACAAAACAGTGATGTGTATAAAATAAAGTGGGTAATATGCTGAAGGATACCTTTACATSTGAGTGCCACATAAGGAAATTAAACCAAAGTGCTCCTGAAATGTCCTCTGGATCTCTTGTAGAAAAGGTTAAAGATTAATAAATCTAATGGTACAGGGATTCCCTTCCCGCTTTTGTCCCATTTAGTTTTGGATCTTGTTCAGTGTTTGCTGCTTGTATCATTTTTGTTTGCATTATCATTTTTATATGTGTCATGAGTTTGCTTGGATATTGCAATTCATTCTTTAAAAAAAATCACATATTTCCATATTAAAGTATAAGTGGCAGTTTTGTCTAATTGTAATTAAACTTGCATTAATTCTTGGTAAATTTTTAATATAAATTGTTGGTGATGTTTTTAAATTTTAACAGCCTCAAGTACTACAGCCTTCCAGCAGCCTTCCCAGATCTACAGACCACGCCCAGGGAAAATTAATAAAGTCACAACGTATCGAGGCCCACAGTGAATATGCAGCTCAAGGCACGAGTCCGGGTGGTCCACATCCAGATGGAAGCATTGCACACGGCTTGCACCAAGACAACAGCCGCGGTTTGGAAGAGTGTGCTTTTCCGTCCACAGGGGATGTGGGGAAGGACATACCTTCTGAAACGAACCTGCGCATGACTCTGAATGCTCAAGAGCCTTATCGTTTGGCAGAGAAAAAACCTAGTGACATACAGTTTGTAACTCCTCCTCCTCAGACCCCTTCCCAGTCAAGTACAGTCGACCAGACTAAGAGGGGTGGAAGAAACCAATGTCCTCAGCCCAAGTCCTTGCAGCTTTTAAAGCCATCCAACTTGAGTTCTTTGACACCTTCTCCAGATTCTGATTCATCACCAAGTAGAACTTCCACAAGTAAGAAGGCACCAGGAATCACACCATGCAATTCAAAACATCAGCCAACATCCAATCAAAACAATCTTGCAAATCATTTGAATCTGAAAACATCTAAACTCCGTCCCCCTTCTGGCTCTTTCAAGCAAAAACAAATAAGCAATCCCCAAGTAGAGCCTCCGAACTTCCAGGCCAAGACAAGCATCCCACGGCCGTTGGCACGACCAAAAGAACTGCATGCTCCACACAGCAGTTTGCATTCTGGGGATTGTGTGGCCTCTAATCGATATTCTCGTCTTCCTAAACCAAAGATACATTAAGTGCATAGCCATCACCTGCCAGTCCGTCCTTTGCGAACAGTCTGCTCTCTAATAGCTTTATGTGCGGCTTACTACTATGTTGGAGGTTCCATTTCAGCAAATCTTAAAATTAAAATGCAGAAGCTTCTACTAGTTTGGTTCTTCCATTTTATATCCTGGTTGAATTACATACCATTTGCACATACTTGTCTCAGGTAAACACACGTTTACTTATCCATCTCAGAGGCCCAAGTCCCTCCTCATGCTATCCAGCCCTCTTTCTACATACCAGAAAAGTCAAAATATCCCATTTATCAGGCAAGATGTGTACTTCCGCTGATTTAGTCCTGTTGTGGTATGTAATAACTGGTTACCAGAATCTCACCTCAAGGCTTAGTCCTCTCGTGAGTATGGCTGCTATTTTAACTGAAGATCCATAATGATGATGGAAGCTAGTTGTCTGTAAGCAGGGTTCTGGCCAGGTTTTGTATATGTATGAGGTCTATGCAAAAGGTCCCCTAATGAGGAAAGACCAGGCTTTTAGGGGTGGAGTCCTTACCAGTTTTCTCCTTTCTAGGATCAGTAATCTAGTCCTACTGTTTCTCCACTTATCAGACAAACCCCATGCTGACAGTTGCCATTATTTTATGTAAACCAGTTCTATGTTGCTGTAACATTTGTTTTACACATACTATTTGCTTACATTGCTGCTGGGTAGATGTGGAAAGCTGACGCCTACGGCATATCAGTTGTAACCGTTGGTGCTGGAGTTTATGCTGGTAATTGAGTCTTGAATCTCATTAACTTACGGATTCATCATACTACTTTCAAGTTTCCATAACATACATTGAAAATTTAAAATTAAGTCTTTATTATAATATTTGTATTTATTGACTTTTTCCTAGTGTCTGAAGACTAGAATAATGGACTTGAGATATTTGCACAAAATTTTGATGGGATATAAAAGAGGGTTTTAAAGCTTATTTTCTATAAAAAAATGAGTTAAAACACTTTAAGAGAAATATATAAATTTAAGACTATCATAAGTCACTTTTCTGGGTTTCCTAAGTTTCTCTTTTCTGTTGGTGAAAGGTCGAATGACAGTTTCTTGAAAAGTAGATTGGGGGGGGGGATTAAGTTGTAGGTGGGAAAGAATACCTTCTAAAGAGAGATTCTTGAGATGTCCTATGGAAGGTAGCTGTGGGTTAAGAGGGATTGCTCTAGATGTCCTATGGAAGGTAGCTGTGGGTTAAGAGGGATTGCTCTAGATATCCTATGGAAGGTAGCTGTTGGACCTCCAGGTGACCATGTAGAGGAACCTAGCTGTGCTTCTGGCCACTTCTCAAGCAGTTGAGTGAATTTACCTCATGTTTGCCCGAATCATGCCATCTTTAGGCTGGTCATACTTTGTTTAATTCACATTAAGATTTCTCAGAAAGATAACCTTAAGGGATCAGTATCTGATTAGCTGACCAAAAATGTGTCAAAAGGAATTATGGCCAAAACAATTATGGCTTCCCTTTTCAATGTACCTGGGTTATAAAGAGAAACGTGATATCAAATGCATTAGTGCAAAGTTGCCAAGTCACATTTGCCGCCCTTTGGGGGCAGTCTTCCCTTAAATGTCAGAACCCCTGAAGTGAATTTGCCTTTTGGAGGTGAAGACCTTCTCCCAGTTTGGGACAGGCGAGCATAGTCCCCCACCACAGTCAGAGGAAGCTCAGGACATGCTGCGCATGGGCTACACRGTATTGAGTCATTGCAGCTGCGGGCAACACTGCTTACTCTTCGGTCATGGAAGTGGAGCCAGGTTGGCTACAGGTGTATATGGGCATATATGCTTTCTCCGTAGGGAGAATGAAAACTAGTCCCACATATCTCACATCAGCTACAATCATACTCTAGTCCCTGCAATAGAACATACTAAGTAATAATGCATTAGGGTTTGTTTGTTTGTTTGTTTGTTTTTAATCAGAGACTTGAATAGACTTTATGGAATACTTCCACAAATCGGTTTATCCTTGAAGGAAAGTTTTAATTTTTAAATTTATTTATAACCCTCTTGTCTGAGGGAAATGTCTTTGTTGCCTATTATAGTGAAGTATTGGCTCTAGTAATTTCTTTATTCTAATCTTTGGCCCACTTTAATTTTTTTCTCCCTGATAAATTTGTAGAAATATTTATCTACCAGTTCACCCTCTCTAAACCTTTGTTGGGCCTTAGTCTTGATAGAAGATAGGCAGGCTTATCAATATATTTTGCTTTCCTTCAGATAAGAGCCTCACACATGCCAGGCTGGTCTCTAACTCACGGTGTAGCCAAAGATAGCCTTGGATTTTTGATCTCCTGCCTCCATCTCCAGAGTGCTGAGATTACAGGCATGCACTGCCACCCCTGGTTCTGTGTGGCGCTGGAGACTGGAATCTAGGGCTCAGTGTGTGCCAGGCAAGCACTCTACCAAGTGAGCTGCATTCCTGGCCCTCATCGGTTTGCCTCCGAAGCGCAATGTGTGCTTCAGATACACTGCCCAGAGAAAACAGCTGGGGTGCCTTCACAAATACCAGACTGTTGGCCTGCAGTTTTCCAGAAAAGCTGCAAGAATATCATCTTGTCTGCCCCAGTAGCACCAAGCAGTCCAATGAGGGCCCAGCACTGCTGAACAAGCAGAGGTCGTTTTCTCAAGGTGGCTCACTCTCTTGATCGTGTCTGTAAACCACCTCAACTCGCTACCAATCGTCCTCTGCAGGAACATAGTTCACTCACGCTGTTCTGTCAGTGAAGACAGTGGGAGTAGGTGAATTCTAAGTCCCAAGGATAACGTTGGATAATTTTCACATGTATGAAAGAAAAAAGAATATACAGAATTATTTCCTTGGCTCTTTAACAGGATGTATTTAAAAAAAAAAAGTCTGTTTTTTGATCTCGAGTTTTGCTTGTTCTAAGATGTTCATTGGTGTAGGGCCAGGCTATTTCAAGACATCCAACAAAGGATTCTAGAGTTGTATAATTTGGAAGACTTCTAAACACTGAGACTTACCTACCTGTTATTTTTCTTTTGTGTCTCATTTTTATTCGTGCAGTATTTTTCAGGCACATCGACTACTGTTGTATTTATATAGATGTTAGGGAACTTACTAAGCAGTTTAGTAAGTAAAAAATCTGAGTACAGAAGAAAATATCAGATACGCACTTTAAATGAGCTTAATCGCTTGGAGATGTGCCTGAAATATCAAGATGCCTCCTCTGGGTGTGGCTTTGTTTAGTAAAATGAATTTCTCTGCAGTTGCTGTTTGAAGGTAGCTGTACAGCTTTTTCCCAGAACTGTATCCCAGCATGCCACTGTCCCATGATAGCACTACGTCTTACTTTGAATGTCCATCATCCCTTTAAATATTTTACTCAGTGTATCAAGACAACTTGATCCCAGTAAAGTCCCTTCTGAGGTTCTGTGCTGTAGGTGGTGTTCCAGATGCAGGCTGCTTCATGGCTTACCACCCAAGTGGTCCTGCCAGTTTCCGGAGGCTGCACTTTGGGGCCAAAAGAGCTTGTACGGGAGTCCAGTAAGACTGCAGCTCCATTCCCACTCGCTCCGTTCTCCACAGTGGCTTCTGTGTTGCTGCGTTAGCTTGGGTAGTTACGTCTGCATGCATAGGCACACATCTGGAAATGAAGTATAGCCGTAACATAAACACGTGGGATTTTCCTTGGAGATGGTCACCTGCTCTTTTCCTCATTCGGAAGCTTGAGTTCTACTTTCTGTTGGTCTTTCCACAGGTCCCTTTAACTTTCTGCTGCAGCAGTTTGAGAGGATATATTTGGACAAATGATTATGAGGTTCCTATAATTATGTAATTGATTAAGCTTGTGTCTTGACCTTGTTGAGTAAAAGCTGCCCCTTTCTCCCTGGTAGAACATTGCCAAGATGAGTAGTGCTGGCCTTGAGAACTTGGCCATGACTGGCTAAAACCAGAAACAGCATCTGCAGTGTTCTTCTCCCATTGATTTTACAATCCAGTTCAGAGTACATAATGTACATTAGAATTTGCCTGTAAAATGAATTATGGAAACCGGATATAAAGTCTCTTTCATGAAAGTGTTGGCTTAGTAAATAAAAAATAAAGTTCATAAATATAAAAATGTGCTTGTCTCCAGTTTGTTTAATCTCCTTTCCCCACTACCATATAGAATACAGCTATTTTTAAATTCTGATTTTTCATTTACAAGCTCCCCTCCTCACTTGTTAAACCCCAAGCTGGAACCTGGGAATTCCAGAACTGAGCAGTTGTTCCACGTCCTCACTGATTGCAACAGTCTTGTGCTTTGGTTTCTATCTGAACAAAGTACCTGCTTTAAGAAAATCCTAGGATAAATTATGATAGTCTGAAGAAACTACCTCAATTGCAAAGTTATGCAAGGAAGAAAATGTCATATAATTTTCAATCATTTTTAAATAGTACATATATACAAAATTCCTTCAATGAAAAACTTGTTTAATAAAATTTTGCATACAAATAGGGAATGTATAATTTATATTTCCTAATCAGATAAGCCATTAAAAACTGATACAAAGATAATACTATTGTATTGATCTAAAGTATAGATTTATATGTATGTATGTACATTTATATGTATATTTGTATATCCCAGAAAGAGTTGAGGGATACTCCATTAGTAACTAAGTTTGACTGGCGTTTCCCATGCCAGCAGGAGGCACCTCTCTCACCTTGGAGGCTGGCTGACTTACTAGTGAATACAGGCTCACAGTGACTCAGTCTTGTTCAGCTGAGCATGATCACTTCAGTGCTTTTCACTTACACTGTTGGCTCTATAGCTCTATATGTTCCATTCTAAAAGTAGTCTTTCCCCACAGAACATCCAAACAGAAGTTAGTGGTTCTGTCTTCTAGTGTTGGGCTTGAGGGGAGGTGGTGCAGTGGCTGTGCTGGCTGCTGTGTGCTCAAGTGACTGAGTGGGCCCTATGCCTGAAGCAGAAGGCTAGTTCAGTTTCAGCTACCGCACCATTCACTTTAGGAACAGTGGTCCCTCGCTTTTCCTGTTTACCGTGACAGGAAGTYGACATTATGCTTATTCCTATGCAGATTCATTTATTCTGTGCTTTAATTCCCACATGGTGTTCTAGTGTGTTATATACGTGTGTGTGTGTGTGTGTGTGTGTGTGTATACATACCACACACACACACACACACACACACACACACACACACACACACACACACATTTTAGCCACATAAAAATAGTATCCGGCTTTCTACTTTAACTTGGAGATTTCTTAACCCTCTTAAACTAACTTCCCTTTTACCACCTCATGTCAAAGATCTTGAAGTCTTGCTGTATTCAGACTCAGATCCATTTCTTCCCCTCACCTCATTCTCTTATTCAGACACAATCAAGGTATTTTGAATATCTTGCCCTCTCCCCCACTCTCTCCAGATGAACCTCTTGGGGAGAGCATTTTCTCTTCTGGGTCTTCTGCCCAGCATCACACCCCTCCATTAATGTCACTCTTTGTAAACATGATAAAAGGAACTTCCTCACACAGGCTCTTTTCTGCTTCCTCGGCTGTAAACATGGAATTGATGTGTCCCGGTTTCTAAAGTATGGCCTGTAAATTCACTCTCAGTCATGTGGGGTCTGAAAATTGCTACAGAATGTTTTTTTTTTTCCAGTCAAATCACATCTCAGGGATCAATCACCACAGTGGAAGGAACACTAGGTATGCTTCCTGTGTGCCTGGCCTGTGGGGTCCTGGAGGAGATCCAGGAACACATATGTTGCAGCCCAGACAATGTCAGAGCTCAAGTGGACACTACAGGTGTTYCAGGCCACAGAGAAACTCACTTTGAAAACTGCTGCTTCCATAAATAAGAGTTGCATTGGAGATTTTTTTAAATGTTGACAAAAATAAGATCATTAGCACATACCAACACATTCACCAATCAACCTTTTGTTCACGTTGGTTCACAGTAGTTTTAAATTACAGGAAACTAAGTTTCTGAGACAAATTATAGCTGATGTTTTGTACCTATATGACCCACTAAGGTAGGTCCAGTGCAAATGTGAGTTGCACTGGCAAAATTAATAGTCTGTGATGGATTATTATTGTAACTCATTTTGTTCACGATTCTGAGATGAGCATATGAGATTGTCTGAGTCCTGGTGCTGTGGACTGTTGTGGATTGCCCAGGATATGACTTGGGCCAGCCATGGGCACCCATGAAGCTTCAGCCTTTGGCTACTGTTCTTCTGAGAGAGTTTGTCTTGGGCACTGGAGGAGCCTTTCGGGGGGCCCCCAATAATTCAATAGGAAAGCCCAGGGCACCATTATTCTAAAAGAATGATGCAAAAAGTTACAGCACAAAACAACCTTATAAGTACAAGGCATCAACAAGACATGGCCTTGCCCTGGCCATGTCTTGTTGGAGAGATACACAGTGCTGTAGCCTTCTGCTCATGATACAACGCTGCATTTAAAGGATGTGTGGAAATCCCGAAATAACCCACATCTCAAGAGGATGGCTGATTTCCACACACACAAAATAACTCCACAGCTACACAATGGTCTTAAATATTTACCAGAATATTCACATTATATTCACAATATTCAAATACCTGGATTATAACAATTCATAAGCAAGTTAAGAGATAAAAGTTTGTGCATTGAAGTTTTGTGCAGATGCTTATAAATACCTGCATAAAATAATAATGGTGCAATTTTACATATTGCATGCCGCAGACCAAACTCAGCCAGGAATCGTAGTCGTGGGAAGCCAGGGTTCTTTTGGTCCAGGAAGTTACAGATTCAGCAAAGACAGACACCAAACGCAGAGGTGGTTTAGAATCTGAGTGTATTTTGCGGCTTTCAGGCAGGAGTTTTTAAGCATGAGGTAATTCCATATCAAAAGCTGTATCCAGTAAAGCAGGCACAAGGAACAATTAGCATAACCATTTGGCACAAAGAAATGTAAAATCAATCAGGTAAAATGTTCCTGTAACAAATATAGAGGGTCTTCCTGATATAGAATCACTCATAGTTAAACTTTCAAAGAGAATTCAAAGAACGTTTGGTCAGACCCCCTGGGTCTAAATGAGTTTCTGTGAGTAAACTTTTCCTGACATCTAGCTTGTATCTGTAAAAAACCTGAGATTCATTGTGCTAAATCAATGCTTTTCATACCATAGTGTCAGAACCACTCTCATTTACATGTTGTTGGGAGGTAAATGTAATTATGAGGCAAAGCATTGCAGTTCTAAGAAAAGAGGGTTTTGGCCAGTGATTTTACTTCAAAGAAGGATTCTTTTACATCTTATTTGCTTGGTTTTTCTTAGCCCTGGGCCATTAGAATAATCTTGTGAGAGAAGGAAAGGGGGTAAGCTTGGAAACAAAGCAAATTGCCAAGTGAGACTACAGCTTCTAATTAGGGGTGTTCCAAAAGGCTCCAAGAGACACTTCCCTTCTCAGTCTGTAGAACTCTGTCTCACAAAGTCTATCAGAGCTACCGCGGCAATTTCACAGTTGTGTCTTTATAATATACATTTACCTTTTCATAGTACTTTTTTTTTCTGCCTGTAATGGCATGGAATTGTGCAGGCCCCTCGGAAAATAGCTTGGCAGCTTCTTGAGAGCGTAAACACAAACGTATCTCACCCCAGCAATTTCAGTTATAGGTGTATTCCCAGGAGAAAGAAAACTACATCCACATGAAGCTCCAATCCCAGATGTTATTGGGGTCTCTGTTCATAATAGCCCTAAATGGAAAATAAGTACATGTCTTTCAGCTGGTGATTGGATAGACAAATTGTATATGCCCACACAAGCAAATACTATTTAGTAAGGAAAGAAATGAACCGACATATGCTATGACTTGCTAAATGGAAGAAGTCTAACATAAGATCTTGTATGGTGCTATATCTGAAAAAAATATAGTAGAAAAATATMTAAACACAAAAAGGAAATATTAATAAATAAGTATGTGGGTCTTTACTGAGTGATAAAACCATTTGAAAGTGGATTTATAATGAGAGATGTATACCTGATRCACCCACTAAGATGTCTTTGAACTATATACTTGGATTGTGTAAAGTATATATGCAGAAGATAAATTGATGAAGTACACTTATTTGTCTTTTGGTGTCTGAGGAAGATTGGTTTGGGGCTCTTAATACC
>BDUI01015110.1:9171-26436 GCA_002335545.1 Apodemus speciosus
GCTAAATAAAGGGGTTGGAGAGATGGCTCAGTCGTTAAGAGCACAGACTGCACTTCCAGAGGTTCTGAGTTCAACTCCCAGCAACCACATGGTGGCTCCCAACCATCTGTAATGGGATCCAGTGCTCTCTTCTGATGTGTCTGAAGACAGCTACATAAAATAATTAAAAAAAAAAAAAAAAGCTAAGGAAAATGAGCTGCCTATGGAAGAATTTCCTCATTTCTAGATCATCAAGTATGGGCAAAATTCCTGGCTGACAATGATCCAGTACAATGCCAGTTCTTGGTGAGTAATTGAATAGATCAGTAGCTGGGGTCAATGATATTGGAACAAAGATTTCTGGTCTTTGAGATCTGAGTGCAATTGCATGGTAAGCATTGGGATAACTATAACATGAAAATATAAAGAGGAGGGTACTTTTGCTTTTCCAGGATTCGATGCCATCAGAGTTTTGAAGAATGAATTAGGCACTGATCTAGGTGCTCAGCCTGACAGGAGCAAAGCAGAGAGATCAGGAAGCCTGCATGGCGCGGGGCTGATGTCCTACTGAGGACTTCAGACTCTCCGGTTCTCGCGGAGTGCCAGGCTTGTAATATAGTACATACAGTGGAGAAAGGATTTTCATGTATCGTAAAGTTAAAGTCAGAAAAGAATGTTAAATTTCCTTAGGAGGAGAAGAGATACTGTAAAATAATCTAAAATGTTATGGATATTTTAGTTATAAAATTTAATATAATGATTAAGTTTGCCCTGAAAATACAGGAATCCAAGGCTATTGTTGTTATCACAATGTACAGCAAGATGCACACACACACACACACACACACACACACACACACACACGTGCAGGAGAGAGACTATATAGCTTGCAAATATACTCTCTACTTCCGAGCCTAAATCGTCACAAAACATCAGCTACATAGTATAAGCAGAGAGTAGGTACCTTGTTTTTTTTTTTTTTTTTACTTCTCTTCATTGGGCTTCACAGTCATTACGTTGACTGATTTGAAGAAATGCCAGGAGTAGAGAAGTTTCTCTGCTCACAAACGGCCCATTTGAGTTACGTTCTCTGCTGATGTTGTGTAAGACTGGAAAACATCCTGTGGGTTCTGGGCATGGCAAAGCAGGCAAGAGCATCAAGAGCAGCCAAGGAGCCAAGAGTCACATGAACTCAGTGTAGCCTGATTAACAGAGTGCTCTCTACAACAGCAGGTCTCAAGCCCGCCACACTCCAATCCCTCTTTCTCTAACAAATACATTGTCGTGTAATTCTAAGTGTGATAAAATGGATAGATAACACAGTTCACTTCACACATAGTTTTTCTGTAATACTCTAAATTATATATAAACTAACAAAGAAGAAAGGTTTTATATACTACCTATATCACCATGTATAAGATTATATATGTACATGTACATATATATATATATATATATATATATATATATATATATATATATATATATATGATGGTAACCTGGCCAATTTATACATAGAATCATGGTATGTCCACTAGGAATAAAAATAGATTAAAAAAAACATGGTTGAGAACTTACACATCAAAATAATTCAGCTTTCCAAAATACTTAAATCATAATTGTATTCTGATTATATGCCTGAAATTGCAATGTATATTAAAGCCACAACCAACCAACCAACCAACCAAATAACAAACCAAAAAAAATGATTGTACTTATAATGTAAGATGCRGTCAGGTTCTGGGCTTAGATGACAAGCAGGGTCTCACAAACATGAATGTCCCACAAGACATCTGAAAGTTTTATGGGATGCGGGACATTTTTTAATTGGGTGGAACTGACATGCCCACTGTAGTATGTTCTGTTTTAGCTCCTTATCTCACTCTCCCAATTACAATAACAGCATTTCTCCTTGTCCTTGACACTTGCAAGGTCTGTGGCAGATGGCTCTGCCAATGGTCTACCTTCTTTAAGCTACATCAACACTATCCTGAAGATGGGACCGGCTCAGGACTTCATTTGAACCCAGATGTGTGCTTAAATTAGTCAGCTGGATCCACTTAAAGCACTAGGTTTACAATAGTAATTTTCTTCAATATCAGCAATGCAGGAAAGTTTGACTACGGAATTCTACTTCTAGGAACTCATTCCACTGATTATGTCCATATATGCTATAAAGAGTTGCATGATGGGAGAATAGAGTATAACTTTGATTTAAATTTCTATGGTTGTTTTTCTTTATAACAAGCATGTTTTAATGTTTATTGTCCTAAATGTTACATTTACTCAATAAAAAATAATAAAAGCTTTAAAAATGACATCGACAACTTGCATTTTTGACTCAGTGTGTTGTTGCCATGACACTGAACTTGTTATCTTGACATCATAATATCTGTGAACCACTTTAGAAAGGAAAATGTTAAATATTCACTCAGTGTCAGCATATTCTATCTTTCAGGGCCTTCCCTACATTCGTCCATTTCTTCGAAGTATTTTTGGGCTGAAAAGAATTTTGGGCAGAGCCTATTGCTTTCAAAATGTGTGGGGAATTGTCCGACCTTCGTGGCTGTCTGCAAGAGTTCACACCACCATTGCTTCATATCATGCACCGTGTCAGGTCAACGGTTTCACACACCATCTTAAGTGCTTCTTTTTGGCATTTAACGGGCACAAGAGATAATTATTCTGGAAACTCTACCTTCCTGATTTCCTCCCATCTCTTCTTTCTTCTTTTCTCCTTCTCTTTTTCCTTCCCCATCTCCACAGTAATAAAAAAGTACTGGGAAAGGAAAGAAGACTTCCTCTGCAGAATGCAAAATAGGGTAGAAATCAGAACACTGAGGGCATAGTTGTAACACTATATGACAGAAAACCTTAGAATCAAAAATTTTCCAAAATGACATTTAGTGATGGTCCATTTTCTCCATACATTCTTTTATAACTTTCACACTAAGAAACTGTCACCTCAATTTTTTTCTACATAAGATCTTATTGGGGAAAATTATGAATATCTTCTAAATTGATTTAGGCACTGAATTTTTATATTTATCTGGCTTTCTGATACCTGGGAACCATATACAACAGAGAGAGAAAGTTTCCATCATTTTATTCAATTCCCATACAGACATATAAGTTGTGCAGTCTTAATATTGATTTTTCAGCTTCGAGAAATGTATTTTAAGGAATAATCAATCATATGTCTTCTCGGTTTTTATGAGAAAACTCTGTCCCCTTGAGTTGAAAACTTAGGATTTAGCAGGCAATAGTCTGTAGCATAGCACATCGTAGCAATAACCACAAGTGGATGGGCACATAGAGAAAGGGGCAAGTGCCTCACAAGGTAGAGGGGCAAGGCAATATTTCTGAGTCTAGTCTACAAAAGCAGAGCCATCATGACAGACTCCTCAGACATTCTTACTTTATAATATCACTACCTTGAGGGTTAGCTCTTAAAACATGGCTTTTGAGAGACATTATCAATGACACCATAATAATCAATATCCTATCCTGAAGAGTGATACTCTTGGGCCATAAACTGATACTCCTTTCCATACATTTAATCATCTGTTAAACACAGCCCATATTGTTGCTGAAGAGTTGCCAGATTGGTCATTCACACACTACAGCCTCTTCTTTGGTCTTCATGAAAGTCCCCCACCCAACTGTTTAAAGAGTCATGATTCATTTATTGTTCTTTCTTGAAATAAGTACAGTAGTTAAAATAGTCTATGTAGTTCTTTTCCAAGAAGAAATCACTTGACCATTAAGAATTTCTCTAGTTTTCTCTCCCAACAATTCCCATGTGTATTATATTACTTGACACTGTCAATGACTATAAGGACAGATTAGTGTTAGTTCTACCTCTTAGGAAAGAGAGGTCTATACATGGTAAGCAAGAGCCTGGGTCATCGTCAGCATAGAGAAAAGCTAGAAGAGCTTGAATCTCACCTATCTCTGTCTAAATCTTTAAACAAAAACGTGGGAAACCATTTGTTATATCTAGTTCTTCATAAGGCCTAAGCTGTACCTGTTTGCTTTAATGACAGATATACTAGACAAAGCAGTGGACAGCAGACCAATAACACAGCATTGGCTTCTGCAAATTCTCAATTTTTATTGAGAGCCCAAGTTCCAGATGACAGATGGGGAGGAGGGGGTAGATCCAATATTACATTTACTCCTTTTTTTTTTTTTTTTGCTCAAGAAGGGCAGTCATTTTCTTTTCTTTTCTTTTCTTTTCTTTTCTTTTCTTTTCTTTTCTTTTCTCTTCTTTTCTTTTCGTTCCTCATCATGGTTGTCAAACAAAATGAAGAAGCAAAGAAACCACAAAGAACATGAGTGTGGTGGTTTGAATGAGAACAGCCTCCATAGGTTCAAGTGTTTGAAGACTTGGTTCCCATTTGGTGGAACTATTTGGCAAGGACTAGGAGGTGTGGCCTTGTTGGAGGAGGTGTGGTCTTGTTGTCAGGGGCGTGGCCTTGTTGGAGGAAGTGTGGCCTTGTTGGAGGAGGTGTGCCACTGGAAGCTGGATTTGAGATTTCAGAGGCTCACAGCAGTCCTGCTATCTTTTCTTCCTCCTCCTGACTGTATTTCAGGTAGTGAGCTCTCAGTCACTCCTCAGCACGGCCCCCCCACCCCCTGCCGGCTACCCAATGCCATGTTTCCTGTCATGATCACCATGCTCCGGAAACGGTAAGCTCCAAATAAACTCTTTCTTCTTGACAAAGTTGCCTTGGTTCATGGTGTCTTATCACAGCAATAGAAAACTAAGAGTCTATTCAAGGAGGGCTGTGCATGACTAAAAAGTGTCTGTCTTTACTCCCAGCTATTGTTTGCTGTTTTGACAGTATTATACTGCTGCTCAGCCCAAGTTTTTAGAACATAAATATTTAGATATATGTTTTTAGCCTTTTTAATTATAGAGCGTCGGTGACAGGTTTGTATGAGTTTCATCAAGGGGAACAAAGGCTGTATTTACCTGATTCCTTGCCGCTATATTTTTACACTCTGCTTGTTTATTCTGTTAAAACATGCCCCTCACATGGTCTGAAGGTATGCATGCTCATCTCCTCATTACTGATCCTCTGCTTGGTGACAAAACCACAACAGAACACATTAGCAAAAGAAAATGCCTTCCTGTCATTTCTTGGCTTTCCTTGCAACTGCTCATCTGGCGTGTTAATGAAAGAAAGTGAGAAGGCGAAAAGAAAAGGAAAAAAAATTCCTAAGTAGCACACATTTAGCAGTATGGAAAGATCACCAAGAAGTCACAGTTGTGGTCTTTGCATCTGATAGAGTATCTTGACATCCAGGAGGTTGTCATCCTTCCTTCTCTTTTCCTTCCTTTCCTTCATGTCTCTTCCTGACACCTGACTTGACAAAGAGCCTCCTGTTTCAGCAGTAGCAGCAGCAGCAGTAGCAGCAGCAGCAGCTCGTGGTGGTTCTGAGATGCACGCAGAAGCGATGTGGGTGGTTCCTTAGGCCGCAGCATCACTGGTGGAAGGAATCACAAGCAGGCATGTCAGACCTCACACTGCAGCTGCCAGAGCCCGGGGTTGCAGGTCTGCAGGCCACCAAGTAGGGCGGAGCCACCGCAATACAAAAATGCTTTAACACTTCTGAGGAGAGGCAGCAACAGCTGGTGGGATTCCAAAGCTACTCTCTGAATTAGAACGAAGTCGTGTAGCCAGAGCATTCTCTAAATATCTTTAATCATCCAGCATTCCGGCCCCATGGAATGATTATGCTTGCATATACTGAATTGACATGGGGGCCAAACTTGGGCTCCAAACCCCAAACTCTGAAAGAGAGTGATGCTTTTGCTTTGCCAGTTCCTGAATAAGGGAACGATTGTCCATCACCCTGAAAGTGGGGGTGGGGGTGGGTCTGAAGAACCACGGCAAGTTAAAGGAGAAACCTGGATGTGCAGCCTCGCTGGGATCAACGGCGGTCTCAGAGAGAGCCATTGCTTATTTAATGTTCTGTGTCTAGTGTAACTAGGAGCACATTGACTGTTGCAAATTGAGATCTTTCTTTGAAGTTTAAATATGCCACTTTAACTGTGTTCTCATCTTCTACATCCCACTGAATGAATAACCCAAATTACACAGAACAGCAGCAAATTGGCTCATCACAGCCCTGTTATAATTTTAAAAGAATAAAGATCTGAAAAAACCAGAAAGCCTGAAGGAACTAGTGACGCCTGCTAAGGAGTTGACAGGTCTTCCCTCAGAAGGACATGGATTCTAAATTCAACCTTGGTTGGTAGAGAGCAAGAATCATTTACATTTCGTGTCATGTTTACCTGTGTCCTTAGTGTGGTGCCCCCTCAGCGGGATGCTGACAGCTTCGCCTCTGTCAGCCCTGCTGTCTCCTCTGGGAGCACAGGATACACTCAGCGGCGTGAGGGCTCTAAATCATTTCCTCCCATAGAAAAGTGATCTTTGCAAACTGAAGTCCAAGGCATCAGAGAATACCTGGCTTGTCCACGGTCAGCCGCTTGCTTCTCCTTTAGCTTCCCAACTCAGAAGGWAGCATGGAGCAGCTCATTGCCTGGCTGATGAGCTTGGGACAGACGGAACTTGGGAAGCATACAGGCATTCCCCCCTCCCCGAGGAGGGCACTTTCCAAACAACATAACTCTGTTTTAACCGAGCATCCCTTTGTGGTAATAAAACACCAGGTCACAAGTCAAAGTTTGATTCTATTTTGGGTGTTATCTTTGAACTCTAAATATAGTTGGTACAATTCCCCACCTGTCAGACTCTGGGGCTCCCATTCTGAACAGAAGAATAACTAGCTAAACAGCAATAGCTTCTGTAATCTCTCTCTGATTAGATTAATACAGATAGTTTCAATTCACAGATCACTTTAGCCAGCCAACCAACAGACTCCCAACCAACAGACTCCCAGCATTCCATTTGATATATATATATCTGTAGTTAGCATTTCATAGGACTCAGTGAAAAAATACACCATCAGAGATTTGGGATGATTCTGAGACCTGAATAAGCATTGACATCTTTATTAGGAAGTAGAAAAAGTAAAAGCTGGTGTTGATAAAAGACTTATGTAGAGTACCTTCCACAGGTTGTAAATGACTAAATGACTTCTTCCAGGAGATATGATATGGGCCACCAAGACGGTGGGCCAACGTGGTACATACTACCAGGGTCTATCTGTGTTGTACACCTGAGAGATGCTGAACAGCAGCGCTGAGCCACCCAAGTGGACAAATAGCACCGACACSGGCAGGAAAGCTTGCTGTCTGGAGTCACTGAGGAGCCCGGCTCCCTGACTTGACCACACAGAGCAAGAACTGTCTGCTCCCTGGCTAGCAGGTAGTGCTGAGACTTCTCCAGAGTCTGGGCAGTCCCAAGAAAGGCAATGCCCCCCCGCACCCCCCCCCCCGCGAATGTTTGCTTCTGCTAGGAATCTGAGGTGAAGGTAAAACTGTGACCTCTGAAAGGAAGGGGTAGACGATCAAGCCTCTTTCTCCTCTAAATCTTCAGAAAGAGCTGCCCTTAGGCAGGGGATGTGTTAGAAGAGGCAAAGCCGAGCCTTTGCCCAGGCAGCAGGTTTAAGGCGCAAAAGGTATCCCGCATCCATCCAACCATCTCTCCTAAGCCTCTCTCCCTCTACAGGATTGGTCTGTCAGATCTTTGTTTATATTTACCTACAACTTGATTGCTTCAGCCGTGGACTCTGTCTCAAAAGGCCATCTCCTCACATGGAAATGGAAACTACTCTCTCTAGTGGAAAACAGTCTCAGGGATATTCAGACAGCTAGCGCTCTGCAGAAAGCCTTTCTTCAGCTCCATTTGTAGGTAGGAAGATTTCAGGCTTTTCCTTCTCAGAGCCAGACTCTCCTCCTGAATTCTGCAGCTTCCGCCACTCTCTACGTTCCTTCTTCCTCAAGGCTCACCCTCTGGGATTCTTGTCACCAGATTCGAAATAGGGGCCAGATACACTTAGCTTTTGGGTGGGGATAGGACGTCAGGGAGAATTGGTAAAAAAGAGGCCTTGTAGGATGCTGTATGGGCTAGACGTCCTCGAATCTGAACAAGGCTTCTTAAAATGAATGCCAATCGGGCCTAGGAACCGAACGATGTGCCTACAACTGGGCCCCTGGGGCTGACATGACGTGGCTCCGTCAGGTGGAAACCTTATGGGTCGACTGGACCCAACTCTCCAGGGAGAACGAGGTCTAAAACGCAATTCAGCTGTAGTCACAACCGCCTGGTCCCCGGGGTCCGGGCGGAGAATGGCCCTCTCGGCTGAAGCTGCGGGCTGACGCTCGTGTATAGGGTTGCAATTCGCCGTGATAAATGTAAAGACCAATTAAGGTTTGATCCGTGCACACAGGAGGCAGACGGCGGAGTGGAACCAATTAACGAGCATGTCCCCTAATTCCTGCGGCGGCGGCCGGGCGCACCGCGGGTCCCCAGGCTCCCGCCCCAGAAGAGCCCCCGCCCGCCGCGGCGGCATCTCCTCGCTAGCAGGAGGTGCGGGGAGCGCCAGGGCTGGGGAGGGGRCGCTGGCACCCACGGAGCCGAGCTCGTGCGACCACCGCTGGAGGCTGGGCGCGCCGGGTGGTCGCGCGGGCCAGCGCGGGAGGCGCCCAAGCGACGCCGTGCGCCCCGAGGGCGGAGGGTTGGTGGCCGCGGCCAGGTAGCTGAGGACTGGAGGCGGCGCGGAGGGGAGGGTCGGGTGGAGACCTCACTTGGCCAGCCTTCCTGCCGCCCTGGTTCCAGATCCCGACCGCCAGGCGCGTGACCTCCCGCGAGGTCCTGGCAATGAGCAGCGCTCGTGATTAACGGCCCCGAGGTCGCGGGCAGTGAGGCACGCGTCCCCTTTGGCCCCGCCAGGGTGGGAGGGCGCCAGGGAGCAGAGCAGGGTGAGGCCCCAGGGTCGTCGGGACCCGGCGGTGGCAGAGAGTGAGGATGACACAGTGGGCGCAGAGCGCCAGGGCCAGCCCTCCTAGCCCCCGGGCCAGCGCCGGGGCGGGTACCGCGCAGCAAAGTTTGGAGCCGCGGGCGCCGCGCGCCGGTCCCTCCCCGCGCAGATCCCTTGGCGGAGTCTCTGCTGCCGCCGCTGCCAGGGCAGGACAAAGGCTCATTAACACGTGATGGGACCACGCTTCATAAATGGGACTGGAGCGAGAGCGAGCCAGAGACAGCGCGCGAGCAGAGGGAGAGGCAGGGACCGCGAGCAGGGCGCGGCGACGGGCTCTCGGGCTGGCCCAAGCGGGCCGCCCCAGGCCGGCCAGCGCGGTCAGCGGGACGCCGGAGAGAGCCGGGGAACGAAGTGGGCCTGTCCGAGCCTAGGGGCTCAAGTCCGGGGGACCGTGGAGCACGGGTGCTAGAGGCCAGGGACGTGGGCGCGCAGACCGACTGACTTACTGACCGATCGCCACGGGCACGCCCCGCTCCACCCCGCCCCACCGCGCCCCGCGCCGCCTCCCCTGCTCGCTCTCTGCCTCTACCTTCTCCACTTCTTTTCCGCCTCCGCCTCCTTCTGGCTCCCCTGGCGCCAGAGCCTTCCCCTGGCTCAGGCGGGAGCCTGGGCTGTCTGCAGAGCTCTCATAGAGTCTGGGGGCAAATTTCCTTGTAGCAGAGAGCCAGCCCCCTTGGCTGGGCGACAGGTGCCGAGGGAGCTTCTGGCCCGTGGACCGGGGGATGCGAAGGGTAAGACCTGGCACAGTGGCGTTTGGGAATAGCTTTTCCGCCTCCCGCCCCCTCGGTACTGGCCAGTGGTCTCCAGGTGTCCTACRCGGAGTTCGTGTTCCGTGTTCCAGGAGAGCAAATCGTGCTAATGTGGTGTTTACTTAGCTGTATAGTCCCAGCTTGTTACCTGTGGTCTAAGCTACTTCTGGAGGCTTCTACCATTTACAATTTACTGAATGTGCATCTAGCTCTGCATACACTGATGTCTGTTTGTAGAAAATGTGTAATTGTGCATGTTTGAAAAACAGGCGCTTGAGTTGATGCTTGATGCCTTTTAGCCGTATCAGAAACTAAGTCTTCCAGAGGAATACATGTCTCTGCACCAAATGTAGAAAACGACTCAACTAAAATACTAAATGTCATGTAAAGAAAGCTATGTCAAATAAGGAACTTCTGATGCAGAGCGGTAGATACAGTGGCCATCTCTGTTTAAGGRTAGACTAATATGTATAGTATTGATACCTGTGATTGAATGTTATAGGAACATGAAACTAAGAGCTGGCACCAGGCAAATAAAGTTGATGCTTGATTTTAAAAGGATGTTTCTTGGTGAAGCTTACAAGTCATAAATGGAGCATTTTCTGAATGCAAATGTTTGCTATGATAGATGTGGAAAACTGTTGTTTGGTCATTTCAAAGTTTAAAGCAACATGCGTGCTTCTAATTGTTGTACATGGTTTATCTCTCAAAGGTTTCAAAGAGGTGAGAAAAAATTTTAACAACCTATTTACNCGGAGTTCGTGTTCCGTGTTCCAGGAGAGCAAATCGTGCTAATGTGGTGTTTACTTAGCTGTATAGTCCCAGCTTGTTACCTGTGGTCTAAGCTACTTCTGGAGGCTTCTACCATTTACAATTTACTGAATGTGCATCTAGCTCTGCATACACTGATGTCTGTTTGTAGAAAATGTGTAATTGTGCATGTTTGAAAAACAGGCGCTTGAGTTGATGCTTGATGCCTTTTAGCCGTATCAGAAACTAAGTCTTCCAGAGGAATACATGTCTCTGCACCAAATGTAGAAAACGACTCAACTAAAATACTAAATGTCATGTAAAGAAAGCTATGTCAAATAAGGAACTTCTGATGCAGAGCGGTAGATACAGTGGCCATCTCTGTTTAAGGRTAGACTAATATGTATAGTATTGATACCTGTGATTGAATGTTATAGGAACATGAAACTAAGAGCTGGCACCAGGCAAATAAAGTTGATGCTTGATTTTAAAAGGATGTTTCTTGGTGARGCTTACAAGTCATAAATGGAGCATTTTCTGAATGCAAATGTTTGCTATGATAGATGTGGAAAACTGTTGTTTGGTCATTTCAAAGTTTAAAGCAACATGCGTGCTTCTAATTGTTGTACATGGTTTATCTCTCAAAGGTTTCAAAGAGGTGAGAAAAAATTTTAACAACCTATTTACAAAACATTCTATTTTCTATCTTTTTTAATTTTTCTTCCAAATASGAGCTATCAGCTCTTCCTGCCTTTGTTTATTTCTTGGCATATTAAACCTCCTTGGACATTTAATCCAATAAGAGATGAGAGCAGATTTACTGGTTTTAAGGATGTTGAAAGATACCTCTCTGGGTCCCATAACTTCTCATTTTTATTGCCAACTTAATTCCTTTGAACAATGGGGAAATGCACATGCTCAGAGGAGACTCAGCGGGTACTGATTATCTGTGGGGTCACTCCTGACATCAGTCTGTTTGGCAGAAAATTGAGAAACTAGGAGTAGCCGACCTCCGAGGTTCCCACAGGACCGTCTGATTTAAAGTGCTGGTCTTCTAATCCCAGCTTTTGACAATTTGAAAGGGAGATAGATCTACTGATCGATTTTTCTCTGACCCCCCCTTTCCCTCCATGCCCCACCTTCTCTAACTCAGTTACGAGCAATTTTATCAAAATGGAAGGCCGT
This sequence comes from Apodemus speciosus, assembly GCA_002335545.1. Lineage (NCBI taxonomy): Eukaryota > Metazoa > Chordata > Mammalia > Rodentia > Muridae > Apodemus > Apodemus speciosus. Next base: position 20,790 of record BDUI01015110.1, read on the forward strand.
GAATACTTCCTTAACTGAGAGAGATATCCCCCCCCCCCTTCGGATTCTGTCTACACAGGCACAGAATGCATGCACCTCTAGAATGCTAAGCAGCATGCACTGCTGGCTGCTGTTTTTAGCCACCCTAGCAGTTGCTCTAGCTGGGAAAGAGGCTTCATGTTGCTATGTTTTATTTTAAAAAAACAAACAAACAAGCAACTAATCATTTTAGGTCGTTAGGAGAACTTACTGTGAGCAGGCTTTTATTGCTTCAAAAGATGTCTCCCATTTCAAGCAAGGACCACCCTTGGCTGAGGTATGTATGTATGTATGTATGTATGTATGTATGTATGTATGAAGTGTCTACTGGGAGAGATTTCATTGTGTTCCTGATCCTGCCCATGGGGGGGGGCAATAATGCCACATGGTGGAAATGCTCAACTTCTGACCTTTCACAATGTCTATGCTTGCATGCTTATTGTTAAGAGGACACATCTGATATTTCTGCCCCCAAATTGAATGGCATCAGTGGCTGTGTATGGAAATGGATGTTGTGACTGGAACCTTAATTAAGCCGTAGGTGATGTTTGTGAATTGTGTATGTAAAGTTTTAATTCTGGAGGAAATCGGACCTCACGGTGGAGCAGGGCTTGGCTTTGTTTGCTCTCCAGTGTTTTCTGCTTTTCCTTTTTTTTTTCCCCCTGTTACCCATCTCCCAGCGGACTGTGTTCCTTTCTGTCTTGCCTGTGAGACTGCTCCTCTCTAATAAGCCTAACTGCAGGATCAGTGTGTTCTTTTTTGGCATTTTGAAATGTTAAAATAGTGAAATTGTTAAATGTTATCCAGATGAAACTGTTCGCAATGAGATTCTCCAAAAGAGCCACGGGATCTGTGACATATTATGGACTGCAGACAATTCTGAAGGAAAACTCCATGAATCGTTTTATCTGTTTTCTTAAGAAGGAAGCAGCCTCATTGATTGCGTTGATAAGTGTTTAGTATGCTCTCTCAGCTTATTAATTACGAAAGCAAAGCCTGTGAAACTCTCCAAAAACAATCTATGACATTCTGCTGTGCTTTGACTCAGAATTAACATTAACCACCAGGATATTTAGAGAGGTTCCTTGGTTTGTCCTGTGTGTTGGTCTTTGAAACTAGAGTTGGATTTACTATATAAGAAGAAAGTATTATGAACTGGAGCTTGCACCGGCAGTTTAGAGTTCATGGCACTTACAAATGCTTCTTCCCAGAAAAACAATTGGCCCGATAAATAATTCCCCATAACTAGCTATTCAGAAATTTACAAGGGGGAAAAAAGTAGCAAATTGAATTTAGATATATCTAATAACACACACATAATTAGCAAAGAGCAACTTGGTCCTAGCTTCTTGAATTTGGTTAGTGAGATGGAGTCTCTCCTCTAGTATGCCGCCTGTTATTCTTGGGGGTAATTACGTTAGTTAGTTGCATAAGGAAAACAGTTCAGAGCTTGGGTTCCCAGCATTTTTAAGGCATGTTGAGTCTTCCCAGTTGAAGACTTGTCTATCCTATTTTGGTAGTCATCATTTCTGACTGATCCGGTAGAGTAAAACCAGCCTCTGGATTTAAATTATTTATAATTCTGTTTTTTTTTTTTTCTGTAAACCCAAGACTGCACAGTTTTTGAAAAACTACCAGGGCTGAGTCACAGACTGCATACCTGTATTTTCAGAGTTGTGCTTATTTTTCTCTTACTGGCTGGTAGATAGTGAAAAGGACACAAGGAAATAAAAACATTTATGTATTTGAACTCTGGATTTTCTATCTTCTTCTCCAGATCTCTAGTTCTTTCCCAATCTTGCTCTTATAAAAATGCTAACTTTATGTTATAAATGTGCAGATTCTGTTTTGTGTGGGTTGGGACTTCAACACTTAACCACTGAATTGCTAATTTTTTTAATAACTATTTAATTCACTTAGCTGTATGTTCTTAGATTAGATTAGATTCGTCTATAAAGTTCACTTCAGATTCTAAAATATTTCTTGGACTAAAAGAAGTGATAAATGTCATCCAGGATATCAATGCTCTCAAACTCCATACTGCATCAGTTACAAAACTGAATGTGTAGACACACATTTTACCTATGCATGAACAAACTTTTTCATTGACATGTATTACAGATAAAACAAAACTTTAGGTTCATTGACTTTTTAGATATGTGAAAATACCATTCTGATTTTTAAGTGAATCCTGCAATTTTGGGAAAATGTCCAAGTGCAAAGCAACTATACAGATGGACCCAGAAGACTCCAAGCAAAAGGAAGTATTCGTGTTGAATTAAAAGCAGGCTGTTCTGTTTTCCAGGAGAGATGCAGATCTGCTCYAGTCTTTTGTGTCCTAAGGAGCTTGTGGGTTACTCTGAGTGTCCTAAGATCTTATTCTAGGATGAGGATGACCATCGCCACATTTGATTACAATTTTATCATAAACACCAATGTTTATGATAAACACCAATGTTTACAATGGATTTAAGACAGCTTTTTGTCAGTCTTGATAATTCGTATTTTTGGATATTAGAACTATATCCATTGGCAGAAAAATCACAAAAACACATGTTAAAATAGCCCCATTTGCTCCATATTTCAAATGTTATCATGTTATTACAAGGATGTTCAAAAATAAGAAATATGGGAGAGCGAAAGAGGAGGGTTAACTTTAGAACTGGCTATCACCTCTYAGCCATGATTCAATGGCTTAATGTTACATGAATGTTTTCCTTGAGCTTGACACGTGGATAATAGGTGTGCTTATGATAGATGGGTAATAACAGGTCAGAGCCATTCCTTGAATGAAATCAGCGTGATTGCCTATAATCTGGAGCAGAAAATACCTACTGAAAGCTTTCCTGGGTTATGTTTCTTCCTCAACCCGAGCATCCTGGCAGAATAGAGTTCATTCCAATACAGAATTTTCTCTAGGACATCTGGTTGCATGTACAAATGCTCTTGATTTCCACCCCCCCACACACACACTGGTACTTTTCCTGTTTGAGGACTTCTCCTCATAGGTGAGTGTTTAACAATATTGGGACAGACTTTAGCTGGAAAGTGATGATGAAATTCTTAAGGACTACAGTAGTTGAGTTTTTAAAGGATTTTTTTCCTTTTTTTCTTTTTAAGGAAGAACCGTTTGTTCCCCAAACACGGGCCTGGCATTTGTCCTGGCAGTGACCAGAGTTCTGCTCTGGCCTTGGCTGGAGAGATTCTTTTTATTTTTACACCTAGACTCTAAGAATACTTTTAAAGACTTGCTTCCTTAGTCTTTTTATCATTTATCTTTGAATAAATGTGTTGGAACTCTATATGAGAACTCTTGGTTTTCAGACAARTGTTTGTTTGTATCTCATTGCGCTGCCTGCATCACCGCCATTGTATTTTGTACTTTTGAACAAGTTTCATAAATGAGATTTTGCAATTTTTGGAGGGGAAAATGGACTGAGTTTAATCTCCCCTTTTCTAACTCAAAGGAGAGTATTCTCCTCAATAGTTGATTATCTTATTATTTAATGTTACCTTCCTACTCTCGTTTGCATTCTTAGTTATCTATACTTATGAAAGCTGAATAGATTTGATCCTTTTGACTTCATTCCCTACTACTCTTTATTAACTCTAGGTATCATTTAAAAACAATTTTTTAACTTTGGGAGAGAAGGCGCAGTATAATTTCCTATATTTGATAATGTAATATCTATTTTTTCCTACTAGCAATTTCCATGCTATTGCTTTTTAAAGAAAAGCAGAGGCATCTTTCAGATCTGTGCCAGGCAATCTGTTGTGGTGGTTTAATATACTGACAAATGCTCTCACAAACTGTATATGTATATTTAAATATAATTAAAATACAAYGTAACTAGGATGATTAGTTTTTCAAAGTTTGTATGACAATGGGAAGGTCTCTCTCTACCCTCTCTGCCATTTCTTTAGCCATTATTTGGAGCCATACTTTTGAAGAAGAAAATTGTAGTCAATATGATAATTGAGTTGGAAAGAGTACTGCATTCAGACTGCTGAGAAMCCCCAGTACCCTTAAAAATCTTTAAAAATTGTGTCTTAAGTCTCTGTCTTTTTGGACATTTGTATTTGATAATTTTACAGTACTGATTCTTATAGCAAGTAAATCAATATTCTAAATTTTGAGGTAATCTGTCTTTGCCATTCATATTTGCATCCAGCATTCTTTAAAAATCAGATCTATCTATTCTTGTAAGAGACACTCAGTTGAATGCTGTGTGACCACTTTGGCTGGTTAAARTATCAACTCATTTCATTGTGTCACTAGTCAGAATTTGTATAGTTTCTTTACCCCTTGCACAAGTAATGAGCAAGTGCACATGAGGAGATAAAAAGGAAAGCTAGGGCATTTTAACACATAACTGAAATGGTTAAAAAAAAAAAAGTCTTTTCCAAGAATTCTGTAGTCCTGCCTCAGTGGGAATTTGGCTTTGGGAATATTCAGCTACATTGAGAAGCAACATTTAACTTCTCATAAAACTAAGAGGGAGTAGTGATAAAGTAACCAGGGATTCATCTTCATTGTAGTAGTCAGGAAATGGTTGCACAGAGTTTATACATTTGGATATTTTTGGTTTATATTCTACATGCTTATAGCTCCTTGGTACTTAAGAAAGGTACCAGTTGTAGGTTGTACTGCTATTAGACGCTAGTAGCAAAAGTCTGCAGTGAGTCGCTGCCTCTGCCAAGTCTCCATGCTCATTTCTTGTGATACACTGCTTTGTGGTTAGGGAGTAAAGAACAGACACAAATGTTTCCCACTTAAGAAAATGAGCTGAGGTGTTAATTTCTTTGACTTTCTAAAAATTCTTTTATCCTCGGCAGTTAAAGCTTTCTTCTCGACGTTATTTAAGAAATGTGCAGCAGTCCTGCAAAGTTGATCATAAGGCTTGAAAATAGAATTAGGAGAAAATGGTAAGAGTTTCYTAATTCATGTTTACCTATTGCGTCAGTGTGTGTTGCATCTTGAAGTTACTTTACTCGATAAAATATGTTAACAGGAAGTTTCCTGAGAAAGTCTAGAGGAGCCCTGAACTGTAGTCAAAGCATTGAGGGGTTCCCAACCCTTCTCTCAGTTGCTGGCTAAACAGCTGCTCCTGTGTTCCCGCTGGACAGGCTACCCCGGCCTCCGCCCTTTGCTGTAGGGAGCTCTCTTACCTGGCGCAAGTTCTCACACCCTGTTTCGTGCACTCAATACCTGTACTCACAAACAGTGTGTCCTCTCACACAGACTCCGGTCTTCTTAAAGCATAACTCTACCTCGCTCCGCTTGGTCTTAACCAGTGGTTCTTAAATTTCAGAAATATTTCCTGGAGGCCTTGTTAACAGCACAGATGTGGCCAACACCAGCGTTTCTAACTCCATCGATCCAAACTGAATTTGCACTCACGAGTTCCCAGAGGCTGCCCTGCTGCTGACTCGGAGAGCACCACTGGCCCAGGTGCTAAGCATGTGGTGACTTCCCGACTGTTCTCCAGGTGCACTCGGGCTGAGGTTCCTGCTCCCTTGCACCTATCTTACCAAGCTAGTCCTTTATCTTCATATCGTTCTTCCCAGTTCTGGCTCAGTCCAGGATGTTGTAATGGTGCCACATGGATCACAGAGTGAAATTGACCTT
>BDUI01015113.1:25192-36675 GCA_002335545.1 Apodemus speciosus
AAAAAAAATCATTAATCTTATCCAGCTGTGAACTTTGAGAGATCCAAAAATGACCAGCTTGGCAAGATATACTCATGGTGCAGTAGTGGCACAAATATAATGGGAGAGAGCAAGCTCTTTCCAATTAAACTTAACTTTAACCTAAACTTGGTACTGTCATTAAACCACGAGCTTGTGGATATAAGGTTACAGGGACTACTATTATTGCTCTGCTGAATGGACATAGCATAACACTGACTCTTAATAACTAATTTTTATACCCAGAGATTAGTGCATCTCTCAACCCTCATCTGAGAAGCTTCTTATCTACAATATGTGATAATTAATGTAGAGACCCATAACCAGTCAAGAGGCAGGTAATAAGAGTCCAAATACTCTTAGATGTGTGGCCTTCTAGGAGGGCCTTAGTCATCAGGATCTACACTTTTAACACTATTCCTGTCTCTCCAAACAGATATCAAGTGTCAATACCTCCTTTGATGGGAATTTTATGCCAACCTTCTCTCTTCATGATAGAATTTTGTCTGGCTTGAGCTTGTATAGTTCTTGGACATCCTGCACATTCATATGTGCAGCTGCTGTCCTGATGTGCTCAGAAACCACTGTTTTCTTATACTCATCCACCACTTCCAGTTCGTAGAATCTTTCTGCTCTCTCTTTGGCAATATCTCTGAGCCTTGTTAGGAAAGGATAAGATGGTTCACTTAAGACTGAGAATCAACACAAATTGGTCTTGATAGTTTTATTTTTAAGGGCCCGGGTGGGTTGGGAAGGAGTGTTATAGGAGGAGTGGGTATAGTGAATGAATGTGATCACAATATATTTTATAAAATACTAATAAAACTAATAAAAATGAGAAAAATTGATTGTTTAAATCTTCATTTGTTCTAGCATAACCTCCTTAATTGCAAGTTTAAAGCCCTGATATAGTGAGTTTCCCAAGGTCATCATTTGATGAGGGTTGAGCCAGAATTATTCAATCTGACATTGACTCAACTTACAAGGGCTGAACTCTGTGTTTGGTAGCAAGCAAATCACTGATTTATTTGAGACAAAAGGCATATGTTGATAAAATAAAAAAGATCTAATCCARAGCTGGGTCTATACTAGGCTCATTAATTTTCTGTAGTCACAGTCAAAATCTTCATGAAATATATAATCCCACTGAGAGATATATCATTTAACTTTTTCCATACTCCAGACATTTCTTAATACTTTCTGCTAAACTGAAACACTAAGCAACACATGCTACCACAAAGTAGAACTGACTAAACTTTTAATATACTAAATAAAGCAGTTATGATTGTAAGTTTGGAAACAAGTACCTTGGCTGACCTGAAAAGGCCTCTATAGAACAATGGGTCTTTCTTAAAGAGCTGTTCCAGTGAGGGTGTTTTGGACCAGGAATTTTACCATGTGGTCATTGATAACCCTTGCATTATTTATAAGCCTATATACTTGAAAGAACCTCTGGTTCATTAGATGTTAAGTGAAGAAAGACACAGTTTCCTAATGGGAACATGTTTTCCTTAATCAAGCCCAAAATATTCTTAAAGAATTCATTGAGCCATGCCTTGGTTCACCTCCACTACAACAATGAACTACCTGTTTTCCACAGACAAAATGCTGTCCCCCTTACCCCCACAGAGTTGTTCTTTCCTGACCCTAATTCTATAGCAGTGTACATCAGAACTCCATTTGTACAAATTCACAATAAGTGGTTGAGAATCCATCTTTGATTATATAAAGTGATGTAGTATTTTAAAGCAAAGTTCCAAAGGAGCAAACAACCCTAAAAACAAATCCAAGAACAATTTTGCAAGAATGAATTCTGAGTTAAGCAAACACTGTCAAAACCACAGAGATATGACCATCTCTTGGATATTACCATCACAACCACATCAAGATGTGCAATAAAAATCCTCAAATAAATCATAGTATAAAATAGGTAATTAAAAATCCTCACTTTTTTCTAGTTTAAAAGGAATAGATAAAATAGCTTATATTCTCATACTGGACTTACCAGTAGAACTAAGTTATCAAAATAAAGCTTGTCAGAATTATTTAATTATATGAAGGTCCAGCTGAATTGACAAGTAAAGGTAAACTGGGATTGATGAATAAGAATAGAAGCAGGAACTCTCAGGAGAGTGTTACCTAGATGGGATGCTAGGAGAGGGATGCAAAAGATTGATTCCAAAGACATCRCAACTTTGAAATAACAACATGAAAATATTGACCTTTCTAGAGATTTTGTATGAAAACCTGATAAAAACAGAGTAAGTGGGCATGACCTGAGGGATAAACTAAAATAGATATTCATGTTTTAAAATTAGGACAGAGTAGAATCACTGAAAATGTAGGCATCTGAAAGTAAACTTATAGTGAGAAGAAGTTAACAAATTTATGAACTGACATTTACTGACTACTTCCTAAGTATTAAGATTCACATAGTCATGATCTCAATCCTCTTGATGTCCTGGATCATTTATTGATTTGTTCATGCACTCACTGTTTGAATACATAATCTATTTTAGATAGCATTCCATATCCATTTGGGGAAAGTGTAAAAGTTGTTGGATAAAATACCATTAGAAACATTTGCTCTCTAACTTTATGTCAATCTGACACAAGTTAGAGTTATCTAAAAGGAAGGAAGTTCAACTGAGAAAATGCCTCCATAAATGTCCCATTTAGGGGTAAGCACTCTGTAGTCATTTTTTGTTCTCTGCATATTGTCCAGATATGTATTTTTGTGTTACTCAGAATCTATACCAAAAGGCTTTCTGATGAGAGTTGTGAGATTCACTTATCTATGGACATAAAGAAAACTCAATAAAATTCAGTTTAATACTATGTCTCTTTGGCTGAGCAATAGAAGTAGGTTCTCCTCTAATGGCTATAACATGTCTCCTTAAATTTTCTTGGTCCCAGTAATAGTGCCATATATGGGTTCCATTCTTTGGTGAAGGCCTTAAAACCAATCAGAATGTGGTTGATTACTCCCACAATACTGGTGCAATTATAATAACCAATGAACATGTTTCATCAGGGTAGACATTGTTACAGCTTTCAGGTTTCAWGCCGGATAAGATTTATGATTAGTTTCATGTTCCAGTCATGTATATGGTACCTTTCAACACCATGGAAACTAGTCAGTACAGTAAGAGCTTTGAGGTCAATATAAGTCTAACTTTTCTARTTTCTATGACTCAAGTGTGTGGTGTCTCTGGCAATTGAGTCTAATTGTCAATTTCTTTTTTAAAGATTTATTTATTTATTTAATATATATGAGTACACTGTAGCTGTCTTCAGACATACCAGAAGAGGATATCAGATATTTTTACAGATGGTTATGAGCCACCATGTGGTTGCTGGGAATTGAACTTAGGACCTTCAGAAGAGCAGTCAGTGCTCTTAACTGCTGAACCATCTCTCCAGCCCTAATTGTCAATTTCTAGAGGATAACCAGGAACAATAGCAAGAGCCTATGATATGTGGCGGGTCTGGGAAATCTTATATGCTAAGTACTATTGTCTTCATACTTCTTAAGAAAAAATGAAGCAAACGTTTTTTTTGTGACTAATAGAAACATGGGAATTGAACACTCTGACTTTACATGCTTCTCTGTGTGCTATCTCTGCATGTGCGTGTGCTGATCTTCCCTTTAATCTCAGTTCCCAGAACCCATAAGGAATGGCTCACAACTATCTCTAATTCAAGTTGCCAGAGATGTGAAGCCTTCTTCTGTCTCTTGGAGTGCCTGTACAGCCATGCAGTTACAGACACACACAAATAAAAAATAAAGAATTCTTCTTTAAAGGAAAAGAAGTAGTAATTAAAGGAGTGTTACTCTGATCATTTTTCTAATTCCTAGCACAGAAAAAAGAATAAAGATAAAATGGTACTTTTATGAATTGAAATATTAATAACAGTAAACAGCACTGAAGTGAAAGATGTTTCTTCACCTGAAAACAACAAAGGGGTATAGAATGGTTATCTGATAAAGGTTTCATCACTATTTGCACAAAACACAGTAAAGGAGACTTTAAAATGAAGTGTGCATGTGCACGTGTGCGTGTGTGTGTGTGTGTGTGTGTGTGTGTGTGTGCAAGTGTGTGGGGGGAGAGATAGGCAGACAGACAGAAAGACAGACAGACAGAGGTTGCTTTAGTTTCTAATAAATAATTATGGGCCAATAGACTCTAATGAATTCAATATATGTAACTCCCACTTCTAGCTTATCTACCCTAATTTTCTAGGAGTCTGGATGTCRGAGAGAAGATTTATACCTGATGATTATAGAATTGCTAGCTTTAAAACAAATGTTAGTGTTGAAACCTCAAGGATAGGAACACTGGAGAAGTTAATAAGAAGACTCACAGCTGAGTATTAGACAACCCAGCTAATCATATAAGGGGAATGAGAGAGCCTTGGAATAAATATTAACTATTGTCCCTGCATCTTTGGCCAGGTCTCACACAGCCAATCACCAGAAGGAACAAGTACAAAGCACCTTTGTCCTTTCCCCTAGTAACATTTTCAACTTTATGAGTACTTGCACTTATATAAGTCTTCTTGCATTCAGTTATAACAGACATAATTGTAAAGAGGGCCTTTTTAAAAAGGTCCTATCTATTCTGGAAGGAGCTTACCTCAAGARGATATAGGGGAAGACAAAGAAACCTCACATGACCCATCCAGATACCAGAATCAGCTACTGGCTACTGCCTCAGTCGTTTTTTCCACTCTGCAGGAGTCACTTTGCCTTCACTTATGTGCCTGCTGAACATAAACTTGACTGCTTGGTCTACTTGTGCCCCAGTGTGAATGCCTTTCCCCTAGCAACACAAGAACCCACACTTTGACACAACTGGAATCAGATGGATCACAGAGGAAGGCATCTTCCATGGCACATATTGTTTTCCCTGAGTCTACTGACAAAATGGATCCCACAGAACTGAACAGTCACCTGGTGTTGTAAAGCTGGATCTTGAGGTAGAGCTATTTCCAGTTTGCTGAAAGCTATGCCAAATTGATTTCCAATGTGATTGTAGTAGAGGAGTGTTCCCGTTGCTCCCATCCTCAGCAGCATGTGCTCTCCAATGCATTTTTGATAGTAGTCATTCTGACATGTACAAGATGGAATCTCAGAGTCATTTTCATTTGCTTTTCCCTATTGACTAAGGACTTTGTACATTTATTTAAGTGCAGCTCAGCAATTAGAGATTCCTCGGCATGAGAGAAAGGAGGTCCAGAGACTGGCCTAAACTGGCCCCAGCTCAAGGGGAGACCTGGAGCCCTGTACTGTTACTGATGCTGTGGTGTGCTTGCAGACAGGAGCCTAGCATGGCTGCCCTCTGAGAGGCCCAACAACCAGCTGAAAGAGTCAAATGCAGGTACTAGCACCCAACCAATAGGCAGAAGCTGGGTACCCCTGTGGTTGAACTAAGGAAAAGCTGGAAGAAGCTGAGGAGGAGGGCTGCCCCATGGGAAGACCATCAGTCTCAACCAGCCCAGACCCCCGAAATATCCCACACACTGAGCCACCATCCAGGCAGCATACACCAGTTGATATGAGGTCCCTGACACATATACAGCAGAGGACTGCCTGGTCTGGCCTCAATGAGAGAAGAAGCACCTAACCCTCGAAAGACTTGGGRCACCAGGGAGTGGGGAAGACTGGTAGGATTGAAGCAGGGAGTGAGGACATCTTCTTGGATAGGGGGTGGCAAGGTATGGGATGGGTTAGGGGTCAAGCTGAAAAGGAGATGAAGTCTGGACCATAAAACAGGATTAAAGAATAAAAATGAATAAAAATTTAAAAAGCAAGATTTCCCTATTGAGAATTCTATTTAGCTTTGTACCCCATTTTTAAATTTGGTTATTTGGATTCTTGGTGTCTCTGTCAGATGCTGGGTATATACCGGAAAAAAATGATCTGTACCACAGAAGCATTTGCTCAGCTATGTTCATAGCAGCTTTATTTATAATAGCCAGAAACTGGAAACAACTTAGATGTCCCCCAACTAAAGAATGGATAAAGAAAATGTGGTATGTCTATACAATGTGATACTATTCCGCTATTAAAAACAAAGACAGTAAATTTTGCAGGCAAATTGATGGAACTTGAGAATACCATCCTGAAAGAGGTAACCCAGACCCATAAGGGCATGGATGGCATTTGTAAGTGGATATTAGCCATAAAGTACAGTATATCCATGCTATACTTCGCAGACCCAAAGAAGCTAAATAAGAAGGAAGGCACAAGCAAGGGTGCTTAAATCTCACTTAGAAGGGGGAATAAAAATAGTCCTAAGAGGCAGATAGAGGGAGAGAACTTGTTGGGAGAGGGGATGGAGAGGGGAATAGGAGTGGGGTTCAGGAACAGATATGAGGATGGACAGGAGGGATGGCCAGATGACCATGAGAATGAATTGAAATCTACAAACCTATATGAATGGAGGGGGCAACTCCAGGACCTGCCAGAGACCTGGGATAAGGGAGGCTACCAAGAATCAATAGGGTTGACGTTAGCTGAGACTCACAGCACTGAGGATATGGAACCTGATGAAGCTACCTCCTGTGGCCAGGCAGGAATCCCAGTGGAGCAATAGAGACACCAACCCACCAACAATAACTAGCCCAACCTGAGACCTATCCCATGGGCAAACACCAATCCCTGACACTACTAGTTATACTCTGTTATGCTTGCAGAGAAGAACCCAGCATAGCTGTCCTCCGAGAAGCTCAACCCAGAAGCTACTCAGATGCAAAGACCCACAGCCAAACATAAGCATGAGGACTTTTATGGAACAGTTGGAAGAAYTGAGGTCCCTGAAGAGAACAGAAATCCAGAGGAAGAACAACAGAGTCAACTAACCTTGACCCTCTGGGACTGTCAGAGACTGAACCACCAACCAAAGAGTGTACACAGACTGGACCCAGGCCATTTGCACATATGTAGCAGATGCGGAGCTTATTCTTCATGTGGGTTCCAAACAACTGGAGCAGGGGGTGGCATGGAGTAGGGTGAAGGGGTTGTCCTTAAAGCTGATGCCTGTCTGTGGAATACATTATCCTGCCTGGCTACCTTGCCTTGACTTGGTGGGAGATGAGTCTAACCCTGCAGARATTTCATGTGCCAGAGTTGGGGAGATACAAGGGGAGCCTTTCACCCTCTCAGAGGATCACAGAAGAGAAAAGAGGTAATTGAAAAAGGGATGATAGGGTGGGGAGGGCACTAAGAGAGGGAACAGCAAAGCAATCTGGATGTAAAGTGAANGAGGGAACAGCAAAGCAATCTGGATGTAAAGTGAGAGAGAGAGAGAGAGAGAGAGAGAGAGAGAGAGAGAGAGAGAGAGAGAAAACAAAAACAAACAAACAAAAATCTCAGTCATAATGAATGGTGTTGGTAAATTAATGATGACCTACAGAAGTTGAATAAGCAAAAAATTCCAAGGATGCTTCATTCAATGTACAGACCTTTGGGGATTAAGAGAAGTTCTGCCTGCATCCAGCTCTAACTAACCACCCCAGCATTGTTAAAAACCAAGTAGAGCAACATCTGATTAACTAGCTGTGTTGGGGACTGATAACCATTCTCACATGTCTGCTCACAATGAGGTGCATGTTAGAAAGCTGGATTCCCTCCCTCTCTGGGATGCCAAATCGTTTTGAAGCCATCTTGTTTCATTATTAAGAAAGACTGGACACTCACTTCCTCCAGGGGCCAAAAAACAGTTCCATCCACCACAGGCCGGGACCTATGTGCCTTAACAAGGAAGCTGAGCCAAATTAGCTTCAGGTCAGTACAGCCCCAGGGGCCTCATAAACTTTCCAGGAATCCACCAGATTAGCCAAATGAAACAATCCTGTGAAGCAGAATGGAAGCAAAGAGGGAAAATTTAAAAGCAAGCAGTGCCTTCGAAGCTTCTGGAAGGTAACCTTCTCTCGGTGCAGCTCCCAAGCACCACACTCGGATAGGCAGCTGGATGTAAAACCCAATGCCAGCAGGTATTATTACCAAACTTGGGCATAGAACAACCAGGAAACACATGTAGACCCCATTGAGTGAGTTTCTAGGTTTTGACAACTGTCTACAGGTTAGCTGTTTGACTCTTGACTCTTCTAAATTTTCTCACATCTTTGTCAACTTACCCCATATATCGCCCACAAGTAAGGAAGGTGCTTCAAAGTGGACATTCTATCATTCATTTTAGTAAAGAAAACATCTTCTGAGGTGGAAAGTTTCTGGTTTCTTTGCAGGCTCATTTGTGCCATGTGCTTTTTTTTTTTTTTTTAATGGAGGCTGTCTTATGAGAGGATGTTTTGCTGAGAACAGACATGTGGTGTTTTTCTGGAAGCTGTCTTGTGAAAGGGCATGCGATGTTTTGCTGGAGTGAATGCTTAACAGGGCATATGATGTTTAGAAAGACTATCAATATAACCCCAYAGAGAGTGAGAGAAGGCGCTTGCATTGGTTCGCCTTGCAATGCTTTGCTGGTTTGCACTGATCCTAGCTTGTCATGACTTCATAGAGAGAAATACACCAGAGACCTCGTCTTAAGGATGCATGCCAATTTAGAAGAGCCTTGATGTTTCTTCTGTATCCAGCCACTGCTACTGATTCATGTTTTGTGTTCTAGACTACACTGCTGATATCCTGACAACAAATATTGGAATTGTACCAAAGAAATACTTCTAAACAGGTCCACATCTCCTATTTCTCATTTCCTTTCTTTCCGCTTACCTTTGGTAGGTGGGCTAGAAGGGAGGTTGAAGCACTTAAGAACCTTTATTAAAGTAAGTTTTGAAAAATCTAAGCCTACACTTTCCCCTTTCCTACAGACCTCCAGAAAAACATGCTAATTCATACATATTTATATGCAAAAACAGAGAGATGCTACTAAAATATTGGCTTGAAATACATTAATGGAGGTAATTCTATTAAAAATAATAATTGATGTAAGAATTAGAAATCCAGATGTTGACCTAAGGATCAAAATAGAGTAAATGTTCCCTAGGAATCACTGCAGGTCTGTTGTCTTTATCAAAACACAACAGTTCTCCAGTATTAAGTTATGTTTGTATGTAAGTATATAAATAAAAGTGTGAAATTATATAATGTATACAAATCTACACATTTATTAGTTAATTGAGTATTTTTGGATAGAAAAGAAAGATAACATAAGAAGCAAAGGCCATTCTATTCCTGTGCCATTCAGTAATTGCATCAGTGTGTTTCTGACACTAAGCATAACATCTTTGCATGAGACATGCAAAGATCTTGCCACAAGGACAAGTGAGATGGCTCAGTAGGTAGACACTTGCTGATAAGCCTGAGCACATGAATTCAATGCCCAGAACACTCATGTGCAAGGAGAACTAGCCCCTGAAAATTGTCCTTGCACTCTAAAGTGTGTGCCCCACCCAGACACACAAGAACATAAACAAAGTTAAAATAAAAATTAAATAAGGCCTTGCCAAAATAAGCTGAAACTGATCCCAAAACACAGCCAACCACCCCATCTGTTTCTCAAATGGAAAATCCTCCATCTATTTTAGTGCTGGTAGGAAATCTGCTCTGGACACAATGAGAAATGGCCTTTCTGAATAAATTTTTGTTCATAGAATCATGTATGCTGAAGTGGACCGTGCACAGAATGTGAAGCTGTAGTTTCGGAACTGGGKAGTCTCTCTTGGCTTTTGTACTTGCTCTTTTATCAAATGTAATGAAAGGTTTTCTCAGTCCACAACTTTGTCTATGGTTTTCTATGACTGAAGTATCATAGTCAGTCATATAATTAAAATTTTCCAAAGTTTTTCCTTTTCCTCTAGAGTCATATAAATACCAATGATATGATGTTACTTTTCAGATGAAACATTCTCTCTACATATGTGTGTGTGCTTATGTGTGTTATTTATGGATATGTGATAAAATATCTAACTTGTGAAGTTTTGATACATTTTATCATTTTAGAAATTATATCATAGATGAATAAATGCCCCCAAAATGACATGAATAGAATAGTTTGTAAATACTTGGAAGAATTGTTTTAAATTTGAGGAAAGACAACACAATTGCAAGTTTTAAATGATCAAGGTAAAATAAAACTGAAGAGCCTTTACATAACCATGATGTTTTGTAATATTTAGCATTTTAAAAATAATAAAACATGCATATATGTATACATGTATAACTATATGTATATATAATTCATCTACTCCATTCTTCAGTATATAGGCATAAAAAGAAGCATAAACTTAGTAAGCTAATGAACCTGGTTCATGAACTCTTGCCCTTTTACTCCAAGTCCAGATGTTGTTCCATTGTGAGGTCAACTGCATGCCCCATATCAAATACAGAAAAGTTTGGAGTATCAAGAGCAAATTTTAGCTAAAATCATGGTTGATGACAAAATAAAAGTAGAAGTTAATGTAAAACTTGAGCTGAATGGTTTAGAAAGAAAATAAATCCATTCATAAATAGCCTTATTGCTGGCTAATTTTATGTCAACTTGACACAGCTAWAGTYATTTAGGAAGAGAGACCCTCAACTGAGAAAACTCCCCTACCAGACTGGCCTGTGGAAAACTTGAAATGCATCTTCTTAATTAGTGATTGTTGTAGGAAGGACCAGCCCATTCTCTGTAGTACCAACCCTGAGCAGGTGTTCGTGGGGTGTATAAGAAAGTTGGCTGAACAAGGTACGAAGAGCAAGGCAATAAGCACCATCATTCACAGAGCCTCTGCTTTGGTTCCTGCCTTCAGGTTCTGCTCTAACTTCCCTCTGTGATGGACTGTGATATGGAAATGGAAAGCCGGAATAAACCTTTTCCTTCCCAAGTTGCTTTTTGTCTTGGTGTTTTATCATAGCAATAGAAATATGTGACATTGTGGGAAATGGCAACCATTATCAATGGTTAACGGTATAATTGCAAATAAATAACCCATGAGCCCTAATTCAGGTTAACCTGGTACTATTCCTTTGTGCTAGTTTCTTTCACATTTTAAATTCTATTTAGAGAAGGTTCAAATCATAGAGTTGGAAAATAATAGAAAGGTACCCTTAACATATATCCAACTGTACTTTCTATTAGCAAGAAAGTATCCTACAATCAACCACTGCCCATACTTCATGAAAGGAAAGGTTTAAATCTACTTCATGCTTGCTCCAAATGGMTTATTAAAATATTACTTTTAACAATGTTTTTATTAAAATATGACACAGAAATATTCTGTATATGTTCATCTATATTTTAACCCATTTTAACAATGAACAGTTAGCTTCCTTAGTATTTTGTATATTCCCCCTCASTTTTAAAAATAGCAATATTACCTTGCCTATTACATATAAACATACCATTGCCTTAACAATCTCTAAAAGGTATTTCCTAATTTGACATTAACAATGACATCTTTTATCTAAGGATTATCCTTCCCTAATTCAATTTTTATTTTGTCAGGAATTTGAAGAAAAA